>JANVCK010061117.1:227-12454 GCA_026546655.1 Epizoanthus illoricatus | reverse complement strand
CCCCCCCCCCCCCCCCCCCCCCCCCCCCCCGGAGTCGACGGGCGACAGAACATGAGAGCGTCCAAAGGCATGGGTCAATGCGTATAAAATACAGAAATTTAAGCTAAAACTACAAATTACAAATTTCAAAGAATTATTAATCTGTTCGTTTGGTAACGGACCTGAAAAAGGTGTTTTGTTCTAAGATTTCAGTTTACATAAATTCGATTTCTAGGGGGCAGTTGGTGCCGCAATCTGTGATCTTCGTCATTTAAAATGCCTTGAAAAAGCTTGTTACTCGGTTTCTTGCGCCAGTCGCACAAAGCCCAGCTGGTGATAAGGTCTCGTCGTATGGAGAGAAAGGAACGATCATGCGCGTCGTTCGTTTTTGTATCCTTTCCAGAACATTTGTGAGGTGCTCGGGCAAACTATCATGAAATACAGGACAAGCATAATCGGCAACAGGCCTAATGCATGTACGAAAAAACCATAAACTTACTGTTACGCCACAAAATGTAACTGACACAAAATATAACATTAACGCGAGATGTAGCAACTTCTGACGAAAAAACGCAAAATGTAACAAAAGATTTGACTTGAAATGTAACAACGCAAAATGTAACAATTTTTTCCACTGATGTTATCAATGCTGCTTTTGATGTCAGGGTAATGAATGTGGATCAATTAATTGAAACTTTTACATCCCCAGGGGTTAGGAAATAGAAGTTCCAATATATGAAGCCGACCCTCCTATTGGGCAATGAAGTAATGCAGACCTGGGCTTTGGCCAGGGGACTGGGCATCACAATGTTGACGTCACTTGGATCTCCAGTAGGATTAGCAATAGATACAGCATTGGAATCCCACGTCATCCATCACCAACCCGTCCATCATTATGAGTGACATCTGCGATCACGTGATTACAGTGAAATTGTTTCTCTTCATTTCTGGCTTATCGATCATTTTGATGCTGAACCGTTATGAAGTAGATGTATGTTAACAGCTCTAAGAGGCGGATTTTAAGTCAACATTTGGAATTTGCTGGCGCTATAATTTATGTGACATTCTAAAGTTGTAAAGCGAAAGCAAGGAAAGGCCCAAAGAGTTCTGTATACCTTCAAACGGTTCACTTTGTTCTTGAATAATTATTGTGCTAAACTCTCTAACTTTCTGCCGCTCCACACCTCGCTAAGTAACTATTGCAATACGCTCGAACTCTTTGTATACTCCAACCGACTAGTATTCGTCGCATGTATTGTTCAAAAACATATATATGTAAGATAGCTTTGGGTGTTACCGCGTCAGTCGGTTGTTACCAGTTGTTAGCAGAACTTGTGTTTGTCACACAAAGCGGAGTTAACCAAGCCAAATGATACCTTTTGCTGCAAGCACGCATATTCCCCAGATATTTCAACGCCAAGAGTTCACTCACGAGAAACGTTATGTGACACAATAAAGATCTTTATTAAGACAGACCGAGTTGGGAGACGCCTTATGTGCTTCCTGACATGAAAGGACTGATGATGGTATATTTTGAAGTGCAGACTATACAGCTATTTAAAAAAAGTTTTCTGGACCACTGTGCATACCCAGAACGAAAGGCATTGTGGTTGTTCTTTCTAGCCGAGTAGGTGCAGTTATGAAATGAGATATTCACATTTCCTAAAGGTCTGATGAAACATTGGGACTAGACCCACAATTCTATTTGATTTATGTATGTACAAAATGATTGATACACGATTGCACTATGTATGAAAGTACAATATGCATACTCTGTGTGTGTGTGTGTCTGTCTCCATCTCTGTCTCTGTTTCTGTCTCTGTCTCTCTCTGTCTCTGTCTCTGTCTGTCTGTCTGTCTGTCTGTCTGTCTCTCTCTCTCTCTCTCTCTCTCACACACACACACACACACACATATAGGTGTCGCTGGCAGTGCCGGCGGCAGTTGTCAAAGGTATGTCTGGGCATACAGCCGTTTCAGAACAGGTTTGATTGCACACTGTGTAATCACACATTGTGCATTCGTATATCATTTGTACATACAAAACAACCTCGATTCCACGATTGCGATTGCATACATCAGTAACACAAAAAGAACTGTGGTTCGGGTCCAAATGTGTTATCAGGGCATTCCAACCTTGAGGAAACGTGGATATATCATTCATAGCCGCATCTACTCGGCCAGAAAGAACACCCACAATGCCTTTCGGTCAGGCTATAAACGAACACACAATGCTCCAGACAGCATCTTATGAACTAGCTGTATGTGAACGCTGACTACAAGTCCCAGATGATTACATTTTATTGGTGAAAGTGGTCCATGTATTATGCTCCCTTAAAACTGAGCTCTTTAACGAATAGAATACACTCAGCAACAAAAAGCTTCAACTGCAGATTCCTGTCAATGCTTTAAATTTTTCTGGGTGGAAGGGCTCGATTTAAACGCCTTTATCGCTATTAAAATGTGAAAAATAGAAATGAGGTCTGTCCAAGTATTACGTAACGCTTTTCTTGGTCAATTTTCAACACCTCCCACCCCCACCCCCCGTTGTAACGCAATGCACCAATGTTTCCCGCATGCGTAACGCTTTTTTGGACATTTTGAACACCCCCTCCACCCTCCTCAGCATTACGTAATATTCGGCAGCCCCTAAGCAGATATTGTATTCTTTTATAGGTGACATCAGTTACGTCTGACATGAATCGAGACAGTTCCTATATCAAACTCCTGGTCCCTTTGGGGGCTTTTTTAATCGTCCAGTACGTTTAAGCGACCCCCTTCTTCTAACCCAACTGGCCAGTCTTAATCTCTGTTGAGAAGGCTTTCTAGGCCAATTGCTTCATCTTGTTCTGAGTCTCTACTGGTATCTGAAGACATCCAGCTACTATTGGTCACATTATATAGAACTTCGCTACAACGCCGTGAGCTGCTAGCCGAACACCCAGGACTCCTGTTCGTGCTCGCTGAGTTGGCGCTCGACGGGTGATGGTGTTCTAGTCATATCTGTATTCCATCTATCCCTACTGCCAGTACGGGAGCTGATATTTGTAGGTGAGCCGATTCGTTCTGATGGAGACTTTTTAGAAACAGAAGAAATGTCGAGTTGCGGAGTGGAAGAGTGAGTAGCGGAAAGCTTCGGGCTGTAGGCCGCCCCAGGCATCGCGTCCTTATCTACTGAGCACCCAGATGAGAACCGAGATCTGCTAGCACTGGGTGAAGTTGGGTTAGTGTTAATATAAACCACGCCCTCCGGCTTGGATGTACTGTGGCTATGTGGAGGGGTTTCGTGGACAGAAGTAAACTGATTTGCTGTTGATAAACGTTTACATCCAGGACTATTCAAAGCGTCGTGTTCGTATGTGGCAATGTCACCGCCATTCCTTTTGCGCACCTTGAAGTAGTAGTAGGCCACAATATATATCGCTGATATCGCTAGAGCGCCCACGGCCGAGCCACAGAATATGTAGATGTACGTTTTGGGTATCTTACGGCCCAGCCCGAGCTTGGATGCAGTGTTTGTGTGGTGACCTGGTTTGACGAGGACACACTTTGTGGAACCCACAGTCCTGTTGCAGTACACTATCTGGTTTGTTGACCTTTCGCGACTGTCTGCAGGGCCAATGGGTGTTGTTCTGTTGAAAAGTGGCACAAACTATGAAACTATTTTAAATAAAGGAGTGCGTAAAATCCTGAACTCAATAAAGAGGGTAATCAAAGCATCTAGGATGCTATAGTATTTGCTAACCAGGCGAGTTCTCTACGTTTGGCGTTATTCTATATTGTTTATTTATTTTACTCAAAAGTGTATGGAATAAATGTTGCGCATCAATGGTTAACTTTGGAATTATCGGGCGCCAGGCGAGTGTGTTACTAATATCAGAAACCAGCCCTGCCCGAAACAATGAATATGCCGAAAAGCCCCAAATATGACCTAATACCCTTTTTGAGGGAGTTTTCAAAAACAATTTTAGAAGAACTTATTAAACAGACTGTGGCGGTGCGGGGAAAGGCGGATAAAAAGACATAAACCAGTTTTTGAAGAAAATTGTCTTCTTAGCTATATTTTTAGAGTGAAATTCTGTTGTTGCTAAGAGTTCTGGTATTCAGATATCTTTGAAAGGAAGTGTATTAATACAAAGAAATAAACAAAGGCAAAAAGTAGCTAAAAGTAAAACAATAACTACACAACTCAACCTCGACGTGGTGAAGAGCCACGTGAAGGCCCCCCGGTTCCCAAGAAAAACTTCTCGGGCCAGTGCTCTTGGACGTTTTAGAACGTTTTAGAATTTCCACCATGCTCTGAAATATTCCTTGTTCAGGCTTTTAACGACTCCCACTGATTTCCAACGACAAAAAACAACAAAGCATCAAAGACATTCTAAAAATGTCTACACAGGGACGCCTCCTATGTACTCTAGGCAAAACAGCGATCTCCTTTGGGACCCGGAGATACAGAGCCATATTCGTAACTCCAGAAACTACAAAAGGACTGGGCTCGTCCACCCAAGCGATCCCAGAAAGCAATGCTGGGAATGCTAATTTGCCATGAAAAAACAAAACAGAATCATTAGCCTGGACGAACTGTGATGTGATTCACATAATGCATTTGCTAATTGCATTGTTTCGTAGACGAGATAAAGTAACGCATATTGTGCCCAATTAAACAGTAGCTTGCGAAACACTCTTGATGATATATTGTACAATACGCTTGTTGGAGCATTGCTTTCTGGGATCGTTTGGGTGGACGGTGGCCTTATCACAAGCCGACTTACGAATAATCAGTAAATCGTGCGCGTTAGCGCGAGCGAGTCCTCGAAGTGCCGAGGGGATCCGGTATATCAGAAAAAGACTTTGCGAAAGTCTAGGTGGACGGGTCCCAGTACTTTTGTAGTTTCTGGAGTGGATAATTGCAAACATAGCAAGTATTCAGTTGACGGTTACGAGCATACCTGTTGGCGTACTCGTCTTTATAGTGTACTCCAGCAATAGTCATGCCTTCCCTGGACTGGCCCGACTGGCTCATTGCAGATACTTCCTCCAGGTGAACCGCTGTTATTCCTTCGACTCCAGCCAGCTCGGGCTCTCCGCCAGATGACACAATCGAATTCCAGTTTCCATTTGAGCTGTTTGAATTTGTCACTGGTGTAACTGAGGCGTTTTCAAGCGCTTTCTTGGACGCTGATATTCGCTCCACACTGCTGTTACTCAAAGTCTTGAAACTTTTGTTATCTGTGTGGTTCGGTGTAACACCAGTGCTATTGAAACTATTCTTCTTGAGCGAAACGTCTTGGATACTAGCAGTTACGAAAGTTCGTCTAGGACCTGGGCAACTGGTATCAGGCTTTGACGAACCATAGATAGTCCGTTCATCCTTCAGCATTTTACTTGCAATGCAACGACCACGTCCACTGCACTTTCGAGAACTACAAACCTCACTAGCATGCTTAACAGACTCAAAGTAAGGTCCTAATTTAGTCTTGATATAATCATTGAGTTTGTGGCAAATTTCTGGGGAGGTATTTTCGTCCCTCCTATTGCCCCACATGACGATGCCCGCCACTCCCATATCCACTGCTTGACCAATGGTATTCCGTAAATCTTCCTGAAAAGTAATGATTACATAACCAGATTTTAGATAAACGAGTTATAAATTTGTGATATTAAATCTGCTGTCAACCCAACCAATCTGAACAAAACGAGCATGCGTGGATCGTTTGTGACCAAACATAACTTTATTATATGGCCGAGTAATTTCGCCTCCTATGATTGGCCAATTTGAGGACCGTAACTTACGGTACGGACCGAACAAAGTAGCCTGACCTCAGACGGGAATCATATAGCGTCCAGCCACATAATAACACTCTTATTAACCTCGTTAGCTCGGTCCGTACCGTAAGTTATGGGTCCTCTCAATGTCCGTGTGTTCCGCGCTTGCGCAACAATAAGGAGGAAAAACTCGGTCCATAACTTACAATACGGACCTTGCACTCGGTTAATAAGAAGTATGTCCATACCGACCTACTAGTGATCATTACAACTTCTCCTTCACTTTCTGGTCTTCCGCGTACCCCCCCCCCCCCTCCTTTCAAACTGCTTGTTAATTTTGTAAACAGCGAAACAAAACGAAATAATTTATAAACAGTGAGACGAAAGGCAATATAATCTGTAAACAACGTACGAAGCAAAACGAAATAATTATATAAACTGTGAAACAAAGTGCGACTGACATTCAACAGTGTCTTTACAATGTTTTCATTTTCATGGTATTACACCACCAGTCTTTGCTGTTCATAAATTTCCTCGAATTTGTGAACAGGAAAACGAACTTTTTATTGCATCTTACGCCACTGCCAAGCAGACCCTAATTTTCAATTTGTTATCATCTTCAACATGTTCTCGTTGATTCTGAAGCCACAGATTACGTCCACAATGTTTATCAGTCGAGACATACTCCGTAAAATGCGTATTTTGTTGTTTACAAATTCAAACTATTGACAACACACGAGTGAAAATTATGTACAGGTGGAACAAACATAAAAAGGAGTTACGACTATACTTAACCCTATTCAGACTAAGCACATTTGGGATTCCTAGGACTGGTCTGGGAGAGCAGAAAGTGTCTTCTGCCTCCATTTCACTCTCTCACTCTCACGACCCTGCGTGCCCAGTGGCACACGGGGCTTCGACAAGGGTCCTCCATTTCTGCCGGTCGGCTGCCACTCTTCCAACTGTGTCCCAGTTTAGCTTGGATCCCTTAAGCTCTCTCTCCCTCTCTTACGTTTTCCTTGGGGTGTCCATCTCAGTGCAATTCTAGACAGAGCGTTTGCCTCCATTCTCAGTACATGCCCCAGCCATCTCCATCGTCTTCTCCTCACAACAACAGAAAGTGGTTCCATATCACACGATGCAAGCAGGTCTTGATTACTTATCTTGTTAGGCCAGAAAATCCTCTGGACATTTTGTCTGGAACGTGTCAAGCTTCTTGGTGGTGGTTTTAGTCATCTTCCAACCTTCACTGTCATGTATCTAACTCCTATTTAAAACTATTTAAAATGCTACCACGTACCCCCAAACGTAGACTACGAGTAGTCCCTATTTTCCTCTTGAGATCGTCGAGTAGTCTACCCCAAACTTGGCGTGCTAATTCACAATTTTAAAAGATGAAATCAATCTTATGGTAATTAGCAACGTCACTTATGACATCACAAACTCGCCATCTTGGATTTCTTGGGTGCTTTCTTGGAATTTGTGTTGACGTCAGAAAATTGTCTTAATCAACCTAAATCTGTTCAGAAAATTTAGAAATGGACAAGTTTCATATAGTTATCCAAAGTTATTATATCAGGATAAAAAGATGAGAAAATAAGTTTAAAAACAAAAATAGGGAAAAATAATATCCGACCTGTCACTCAAAATATGTTTGGTGTGGAAACTGGCTAATTAACGAACACACATTTGACATACCACAATATTCCCCAATATATCTTAACAAAAGTCAGCAAATTTTGGAGTTTTATCTCAAATATATATCTTGCTGTATGTTCAACTTCTTTGGAAGAAAATCAGGTCCACAGTTTGGAGGGGGTGGGGGCTACAGCTTATATGTGGTCACAAGCCTTTGCAGCTCATAGAGAACTCTTTCCCACATAGTAGTCCAAAGTGAGGGTGCAACTTGTATGCCAGTGTTGCCTATAGGCAGTTATTTACAGTATGGTTCTGTTGTTAGAAATCCTTGAAAGTGAAGAGGGCAGATTCTGTTCCCAGTCTGAATAGGGTTAGTTCATCATACATGTATTAAAGCAATGTTCAAAAACTTACATCTGAAAGGAAGTGGTACTCCAATGGCTCTCCTTCGTAGATATGCCTGAAGTAAGGAAAGACCGGCATGTATTTGTTGGTTCTTTGATGTAGCTTCAGCACAATTCTGAAAGCTTCTGCCAAACGGCCGTGAGCAAATGCTCTGTTGGTAGGGCTTGGTTCATACATGTAGATCGATGGATACAGAGCTGTGCTGCTAGTAAATAACCACTCTATTTCATCATTTTTTTGTCTAGTCTGCAAAGGAAAGGGAATATGGTAGTCATTAATATTTACATGGAGCACAGTCATGGCACCCATGCATGCCACCCATCAGGTTTAAAACAATTCTCTGGCTTTTCCCTGACCATAAAATAATTTTGTTTTCACTGACTATGCATGTGGCTGTGTGGATAAATTTTGAGCACCTAACTACGGTGTGGATTTCTGGGGCATTCTTCCAATTTTATTTTACAAAATATGACTCTCTAAATTTGGCAACTAAAATATAAAACTCCATGACTTTTCTCTGACTTTGACTTGGAATTTTGAATTTCCCTGACTTTTTGCACAATTCCTGACTTTTCCCTGACTTTGAAGAAATGAAAGAGTACCGTAACACTGGGGAATAAAAATTCAATATGATAATCATACTGAAAATATATTTTTTATTAGGTTTTATCCCTTGCCATACAAAATACAGCCAATCTGAAGGCTGGAAAGCCGTTGCATATTCTGTGATATGCAATGCAGGCTAGGGTAGTATTTCACCAATATATGTATATATTCTCGATTTACGTACATCATGCCGAAGACTGTCCAAACACTTTGGAACATCTCTAAACATTTTCTAAACCCTTCCAAAGATTTCTTGCCTTTTCGGAGATTTCCGAACACTTCCAAAGATTTTCCAAAGATTTCCGATGATTTTCCGAAAATTTCAGATTGTAAAAATCCATTTTTTAAAAACACTTTCCAAAGGTTTTCGATAATTTTCTGAAGATTTTCCAAAAATTTCCAAAGATTTCCAAAGATTTTCAGAAATTTCCAAAGATCGTCAAAACTATTCAGACATCTTTGTAACACTTTCTGGAAACTTCTGAAGATTTTCCAAACTTTTCTGAAGATTTCCGAACACTTTCCGAAGATATAGACATGGGATAAAGTAGTTATGCAATGCTTTCTTGTGGAATACCGTGGAACATGCCACTTGTCACTTGTATTTTCTTCGTATACACACTCGCCTGAAGGCCAAATAGCCCTCACAAAATCCCAATTTGCACTCGTATGGGACATAATTATTGTTTTTATGCCATGGACATGACCTAATTTATGTTCAATGAACATTTTGGGTGCCACTTGTTAAAACAACCAAGGATCTCTTTTAAAGGACCATTGCATTAGTATCTAAAGTGAAAGCCTGAAGCAAAGCTGATGGTCTTTTACTGCTGCTCATGCAATGGTGTGAAGTCACTTCGGTACTTTAAAATCAGATAAAACCCAGAAGATGTCACTTATTTGTTTTATAATATAGTTCATTAATTTCAAAATGATATTTGTTTGGCTATTTTGACAGACATCTCAGAATGTTTTCATCCATACACAAGAGATTCAAGAGAGTACATGCAATCTCACACGCCATCTTATACATCGCTTTGGCTTATGTAAGATTTTAAAGCCTGAAACATTCAACAACTTTTGACTGAAATAAAATGGCAACTATATTATTAAATTAAGTAGTAGTTATTTATCCAGAACACAGAATTACCTGAATTGAACATTGATAATCACCCTGTTGGTTGCCATAGCAGTCTGGGAAGCCATAAAATCCCCAGAGGCCCTTTGGCCTCAATGCCTTGGCAAGCTGGATAGTTCCTTCCATCATTGCCTTTGCAGCCTTCTCAAACCCCCTCTTGGCCTCGTCAAGCAATTTGTCCATGGGCCAATCAGGATTACTTTCACGAACCATTTCAATAGATTTTGTTTGGTAGATGTTCTTTGAGTCAAAGTTTCTGTCCCATAGGGGTCTCCAGCCTTCCCAATCTATCATGGCCAAGCCACTAAAGTCTGCATCAGGGATTTTATGAGTGATATCTTTGCTGGCCTTTTGTAGATGGGCTTTGAGGTCAATGAGCTGGAAAATATCACAAATAAATAATCCATATATCATGAAATATTCACAACTACTGCTGTGCAAATCCACCTGCGCTATTAATCTAACTTCACAACTGGTTGCAAATAGGGATAACTGACTGGTGTACAAATGTGTGGTTCCAGAAAATATCATACTTTCCCCACAGATGGTTTTTTGGTTGGTTGGGTTTCATTTGAATAATTGGGAAGGGGTAAGGAAGGATTTTTGGGGCTATAAAATTGAGTCCTGAAGGAATTTTCTTGGTTCTAACAAAAACTGAAGGATTTTCTTTGGGTGGCAAGTTCAAAGACAGGACGTTTTTGGGATTGTGATAAACTTGGTGACTTGTAATAAAACAGAATTATACATATCTAGCACATTAACAAGAAAGGGGTCTTATGGACAAGGCCATATTTGAGTATTTTGATCGTCATTTTCACAGCAATTGACGTAACAAGCACCATATCGTATTTCTTTGCCTAAATCCTATCATGTTTAACTGCGAGACCTTAGTCAATTCATTAAAACAGCACTTGCCAAGACATGTGGTGGAATAAACAGAGTTTTTCAAAATATGCTAAAAGTGCCTATTAGCATGAAATCGACAAGACCCCTTTCCTGTTAACAGGCTAGATATGTATACCAATATACCTTAAAAGCTCTGCTACCCTATAGGGATTTTTTTGGGTATGAAATAATTCAAGGAATTTTTTGGGGTATGAGTTTTGGACCTCATTTGGACCTCCCATAATAAAACTGTTAAAGTGGGAACTGGCCCCTAAGGCCTGTACATGTATATGGGTGGAGTGCAAGGCTTCACATGCAAGTTGGGACCCCAGTTGGGGGCAGGTTAGGGTTTATAACTCTATTCATTTCTAACTCTCATCTCTGTTCTTTTAAGACTTTTATTAAAAAAAGACCACTCAAGTTAAGAATTTACAACTCAAATTCTTTCTATTTTTATCCATTTAACTGTAGTCAAGAATAATACATATTTATTCGCTAATGAAACTAATTCTTTAGACAAACAAATATTCATAAAGAATAACAAACATCAATTTTATCAAACAAATTATTCAGTTTAGACAAGGCACAGACAAAAATAATGAAACTAATTACAGTAATTTTCTTCTCAGTAGTTCTGAACAAAGTTAAACAAGTAAACGTTAAATCTACTATATTAAAAAGCTCCACAAACCTGCGGCATTCCCCCATTGTAATTGCTAGTTCCCAGTTCGTCGGCGAAGTACGGATATAGCCCCAATTGTGCGTTGTAAAACACCGTAATTGTTTTGCCGTTCCATTCCTGTTTGGGATTTGGTTGAATATCAAAATTCTTCAGGTCAATAGGAATACTAAAGTTGACATTACAACCACCAGTTGGGGCGTTCCAAATTGCCACAAGCGGTTTCTTGTCACCAAGAGGAAACTCTCCACACCGACAGTAAGAATTTTCCATATTCAATGGTACAACTTTCGAAAACACGGCGCAAGAAATGTATATAACGGGTAGCACAAGGCGGGTTAAAACTTTGTCATCTCCGGCCATGTTTTAGCATTACTGAGAATGGGCGTTTGTGTACAAATCTACTTGCTTCCCTGTGGTTTCGGGCCGGGGTCAGTGATCTTGTTGACATGATGTAAGACTCAATAAGTAATGTTTGTCGACGTGTGATCATAATTCATTTCGGTTATTGAGTAGCAGCGCCCTAATTTGTAGACTTATCAACTGTTGGCTGTTATTTGTCACCTAAAAGTGAGAAAAGACGCGGGACGTTTAGCAGTAGTTACCGTATATAAACGTGAACGTGCAGTTGTAATTTCTAAGTTCACCTTCTTTCTTTCACTAGTGGGGCAATATTATAGACTCCTACAATATTTTCGATACACACTGGCAAAACTGCGCCAACTTTCACCCTCTTGGTTATATTTTCTTTAGTCTGCTCCTCTTGTAATTTCTTCCAAACTTCTCGTTGACAAGAACAACATGAAATAAAGAAATTTTGAATTTATAGTCTCCTTCGTCCGCCATTTTTATTTTGATGGCGCTCGGAAGGCCCTGGGTCGAGGTTAAAACCAATAAAGCCGCGTTGCTTGATGGGAAATCTCGGAAGAAAAAGATTCAGAAGTTTGCGAAACTGGATACCCTGGGTGCCAGAGGTTCTTCCCGCTCATACGATCGCACAACGAGGCCGTAGGCCGAGTACGAGCGCCGAAGGAGCGAGCGAGCGTGAGGCGGATGAGGTTCTTCCCGCTCATACGATCGCACAACGAGGCCGTAGGCCGAGTACGAGCGCCGAAGGAGCGAGCGAGCGTGA
>JANVCK010061116.1:0-20595 GCA_026546655.1 Epizoanthus illoricatus | reverse complement strand
GCCCCGGGGGGGGGGGCTTGAAAAAATTGGTTTATCTCAAGGGGACCTCTGAAAAATTTTAACCTGATTTAATTTCTCCTCCTACCCCCCCCCCCGCCCGCACGACAATAATGACGGTCCCAAACAAGCACAAGTCTTCTAACTCTACACGTGGAAATTTCCATTTACTGACCAGTATTTAAGCTTAATATTACAATAAATTAATAATGTCAGTGAGAATTTATTGCAAGCAAAATAACTTTCAACAGTAAAACAACGCAATGGAAAATAATTCAAGAAGGATAAAACATAAATATGTGAGGGCGTTGGCGAGAAAGGGAAGGGAGATTGAATCTGTCGGTGCTTATAACCGGAATATTTTCTTCTTAGCAGACACATGGGTCTGTATGAACTGTGGGGCTAATAAGTTTAATATATATTAATGATATTATTCCAAGATATAATTATTATCACCAATAAAAGGTCAACCACAAATTGGTAATCATTCACTTTAACTCAGCAGGAAAATAAGTCACAAAGAAAAAATGTCAAATTAAATAGTTTATCATCAGCTGCAACTCCAACAGAAATTGTTCTTGAAACATTTACCAGTAACTTATTTTTGTTAATCTAATCGTTTAATTCAATTTCTTTCCTCCCTTTGTTTTAAATAATTTGTTACGAAACACCTTAGTTGTAAAGTACATGTACAATAGCAAGAAATAATAAATAAAAAATCCAATTAGCAATTCCCGAAATGAAAAAAAGACTGGGCCCTAGTTTACATAATTATCTACTTGAGAAATGAACCCTGTCAGAAGAACGATATCATCACAACTAGTAAGTTTAATACCAAGTTTGGTTGGATAGTAACAATGTGGTGATATTTCATAAATCATTAATAAGAGACTTCAGACTGGATGGAGGAACAGCTGTCTGTTTAATCCACACTGAAGTCTTACTGTTCACCACATTGTTATTCTTCATATTGCTTTAAGTACATGGTTCAAATACATTTTGGTTTTTATGGGATAATTCTTACAGTTATTATTGAGTGGTTTTACACTTATAAGGTGGCCACGTCATTTTATTTAATTATAATATTCAACTGTACTTCCAGCTGGGGTGAGGAGTATTGTGGCAAGACACCTTGATGGGGGATTTGCATTGTTGTGTCTTGGTCATTGTACAAGATTGCTCATTGAATAAATAAAATTGTTCATATTATTTATTTATTTATTTATTTATTTGTGTCATGAATCACAAAAGGGCAAAAAGATGCAGTAGATATATCAATATTTAATAATAATATAAATAAATAAATAAAGAGAATTCCTAAATATAAGGAAAACACACTTTCTGTTTCCAAGTTTATAATTATAATAATAATTACAATAATAAATAAATATTTATGAAGTGCCAATTTCAGAAAACTACCTAAAGGCCATGCTTACAATTACAGATGAAAAAGATGTGATAAAAGTGTATACCAGTATGTACAAATGAATGCTAGTAAAAAAGATGCTTGTTTGAAAAGCTAGCTCTTCAGTTTGCACTTGGAAGTTGCAGGATTTTGGCTGTCCCATACTTCCTGGGCAAAAGTATTCCAAAATCACGGAGCAGCAAACGTGAATGCCTTATCACAATATGAACATTTTAAAATCCAGTTAAGCTTCTCTTACAATGTCTATACAAATGATAGTAGTGCAGTAATTGGTATTTTTTTAAATTGCTAAGTGTGCAAATACAATGTGTGTATTTCCAGTCTCCACAGGGGGCAAATTTGTGCTACTCAGCCAAAATTTGAATTTGAATTTCAATTATGCACTAAACTGTCTGTTTCCCCCCTGGGTACGCCAGAAATTATTACCCATGATGCACAGTGAACTCAACAATGTGAATACATACAGACTTATGATATGCACTAGTCAGTTTCTTGATGAATCATCAAATTCTCCCAACTAGCTTTACAAGCACTGTATGCAGAATAATAAGGAGAATTTAACAAATGAACACAGTTTGGTAAAAAATATTGTAACTGAAGGGTTTAACTTTCATTTGTCTGAAGTATTCTATGCGTACACCTTTTAGAGTGACACACACTGGACTCTTCAGTTATGACAATGAAATGTCTTGGAATATGTCAACTACATTACTAATCCACCAGGTGTCTGGTATTCTTAACATATTTCATTAAATTATTTTAATAATAATAATACAGTCATACAAATAGTAGTTGCTACGTCTGAAGTAGCAAACATGAATAATCAATATGTTCTGTTTCTATAGCTAACTACAAATTTATCAAATCAAGAAACTCCATTTTGCCACAATATGAAAATATTTTCTAAATATAATTTGCATTTCCTAGTCCTTGTCTGCCACAAATGCTAATAAACTAACCACACCCAACTTATGCATGATGGACCAAAGGTTCCAAAACAACAACTGCAATTTTAATTTGTATAAACAATTTCACAAAAAACTGTCAAACTTTGTCCAAAATAATCTTGAGTGGACCAAACTATTAATAACAATAATTCCAAAGTATCTATGGGAACACGATATGTTGATAACAAATTTTACTTTTAAACATTTTTATTGAATGTGAATACGGATGCGACTGTTAAGTAATTAAACAACATTTCTCACTTTCTCTTTTTCATCCACATTTCACAAATTGCACTGCTAATCAACACAGGGGATTTTCAGAGAATTAATGCATATATATGTACTGTCCAACAACTGTTTAGTAGGAAATCTGAAATAGTTATATAAATTTTTGTTTGAAGTTTGTGTTTTCTTCAAAAAAATATTTAATCTATTAAAAACAAGCAGTTATTATTAAAAACCTCATTATGGCATTCTAGAAACAACTCAGAAATTCAATTTATACTACTACACAAGATGCAATGATAAATATGCTAATTTTAAGTATCAGATAGATCTACTACATGTCAACACCAAATAAATGACAATTTTTTGACTTTGGAAAAGCACTGAAAAATATACACTGATTCAATTTTTCATTCAATACTTATTTCAATAAGTACATTATATTAATTATTTTAACCAGAATATAAGAAATGAAAGAAACATTTCTCTAATCATAAAATTGTATTAATTAATTTTAACTGATACTGATTATTCATAAAAAATTAATAACACTACAAACATCAAAATTGTTAAAAATTGTTTTATATGTGCTCAAGGTAGTTAGACTCTACTCATCTAGACTGAACTGCTGCAAGACCACAAATGCTTTAGATGTGCTCAAATTAGTGTGATAATCTAGAATGAACTGTCAGAAGCCCACAAATGCCAGATCTCAATTCTCATTAGTTTTCACCATACACTTCTTATAAATTGGTTGGGAGAATTTGAAGTATCATAACTATGCTGTGACTGATAACTTCATATTTTCTCCCAAACCATCTGCTGATTCTCTTATACAAATTGTAAGGAGAAGCTAGGGTTTGATGTTTATCAGGGTGAAAAGATTGGTGCTAAGGCACTGAAAGTGACATATGGGAAATACTACTTTATTTTGCATTATCAGCTTAGCATTTATTCCTAAATGTTTCCCAGCCCTCATTAAATTGTGCTAATCCCTCACCTCCACAACCATTGTGCAGCAGCAAATCCCCCATCACATCCCAGCAGGCATATGGGCACCAATTGATAGTGATTAATGTATAAAGCATACCACACACTAGCCAATTTTTCATTGGGCAAAAGCAATCTTACCTTGTCAGGCAAACCCTGACAACATATTGACAAGAAGCTTGTAATGTCTGACAGCAGCCTGACAAATTTTACTCTGAAAAAACTGGCTAGTGATCTTAAATATCTCACTTTTGCAAGTTTGTTTGTCTTAGTTAGAAAGAAACACGGCTAGCACAATTTTCCAGTGATGTTCTGAAGTTGAGATTACAACATGGCTGTCACTCATCAGTTTAACAAAATTCCCTGATTTTCCCTGACCACAACATAATTTTAACGGGCCATGCACGATGTAGTTGCATGAATAAATTTCAAGTGCCTAAGTATGGCACAAACTTCAGGGGCATTTCCTTCATTTTTTTCAAAATTTGACTCTCTAAATCACAATTTGTTAACCAAAATATAAAATGAATTCCCTAACTTTTCCCTGGCTTTGATGAGGGATTAAGAATTATCCTGACTTGATCCCAAATTCCCTAATTTTTTCCTGACCTTGAAAAAATTATTTTTAACCTGACTTTTCACTGATCTGTGGCAACCCTGTTGCAACTTAAAAACTGCCACACTTTATCAAAGAGAGAATCTGTGCACAATTTGATTTGCTTGTTCTTTGTCCAGAAACAGTTCATTTGATCAATAAGCCACCTGCCCTATGCTGAAACACTGTTGTGTATTTAAATTTTTGATACAACACTAAAACTTATCATAATTATCATTGTTAGTAAAAACAGGTTTAGCCAGTGGGCAAAAACTTTTTAAGTTTTAACATTTTCTTGTTATCAGTTAAGTATAACAGAAATGTGGGCAATAAGTGAATAGCTAAACATATAACTTTACATTCCCTATCCCCCTGCCATCATGCAGTGCTAACAGAAATAATTATATTTAGACACTCCAATAGAACAGTTATGCCAGCTTTTAACAGCAGAAACATGTTAACACTGTAACTGAAAGTGATTCACTGCACTGGTCACCATGTGGATATTGATAAAATCCCCAGGTAAAATCCTTTTGTTGGCAAGGAGTTGAGTGATTGGTAATTTTTGAAAGTGTTAGTGACTGAATATAAAAGATTACTATTTAAAAAAAACTGTCAGCTTTCAATATTTGAAAGGCAACAATATGGTTTGCTAAAACAAATAAAAACAATGGTACAAGTAATTCAAAAGATAACTTGGAAAGCACATATAGTCTGCAAACTATCTGTAATATTTATAGGCTATAGTGTTTAGTGTAATAAAGGAATTCGCAGCACTGAGTACAATTACATGAATTAATTATGAATTGTCCCAACCACTTTGCAATTAGAAATTTTCATTTACACACGCAGTACCTTTACAAACGTGTCAATTTCTATGTAATAACTGTCTTCAAAAGTGCCCATTCACGTAAAGAAAGAAATTAGATGAGCATCAAATCTGGCAAAGACAACCAGTTAACTGCAAATCAAATTAGTTCGTGGCGCGACTCTGATATAATAAATGGACCTCAATCCAAACCATAATTTTTTCCATGTAAACACAGGTTGTCAGTCAATCACTCTGACAGCTACACTTGAGTGGGTTTCCTGAAACGAACACAGATAGGAAGTAGAACTGTTACTGCGTTTCCCTGCCGCCTTGTGTTTGTTGCTTGGAACTCCCTGCGTGTTGTGATTATAATCAATGAATAGCTAAAGAATAAATCCATGCAATGTTTTGGTGTGCCGTTCATTAGCGGCATACAGATTCTAATATTTATTTTCATGCGCGATTTGTTTTCGTTCGTGATATGCGATGGTACAGAAAGGTTGCCAGCGGTGAGTCCGACAATACGTCAATAGATCTCATAAAAATACCTTGCTATTCGTGTGAATCCTCATAATAAACGCAGGTTCTGACGCAGAGAGGCAATTTAATAGGTCTTATTTTTAGCACGGTTTATACAGACCAATATTAAACGTTCTCTGTGGTATTATCATACGGTTATCCACTCAGAAGTGCGATGGTCGCCGATTCGATGACAAGAAGATTAGAAGCTCGAATCTATTTCGCGACAGGCCGAAACGAGTTCATAGAACCCCCAGTATTAAATGTCACAGCCGCGATGAAAACAATCTTCTTGAAGGTTTTAGCTTTCCACTCGAGTTAACTTTCTGATTGCCCATTATTGAATATGCGATTCTCTCATTTCCGTAGGAACAGATCCCTCAGAGAAACACGAATCACAAAGTGCGAAATTTCCATTGGTTTTCCCCGGCTGTACTTTAACACTTTTCTCTGGAGACTCGATAACAATCATGAATATTACATCTGATGATAATGAGAGAAAATAATATTTCAAGCAGGGGGCTTTGAAAAAATACGAACTGAAATTTTGGTGGTTATACAGAATGAAACTATGGCAATTAAAGAGTTCTCACAAATATACCGAGTCCCAACAAAGGACACAAGAACAATTATTATTTACCATTACTAGAATATAAATTTTATCTCGCCCCCACTAAGTCTGAATTTTTATTTCTATCGATTAGCGTAACCTGCACGGAATCGATCTCTTCGTTCGACAAGTCCTCACTTCTAAAATCTCTCAAAGTTTCGATACAATCTTTCATCTCAACAATTAACCTACAATATTTATTTTTAAACATCGAATGGACCGCCACAAGAATTAACTGTTTGTCCTTTTTTAATATTTTATTTCCCAAGAACGAATTACTTCCCACACCGGAGAAAAAATTCTAGATTTGATGACAGTGTATGATTCCAATGAGATCAATATAAATTTGTCCGTATATTTTTATCCCCAAAATGAAATTGTAAACCATTCATTTAGTGTGGATTCCTGAGAGCTTGTTGTCCCGAAATGAAAGAAATTTCTCAAGCGTTTGAATCCCTTCACAACAAACTACCGAAACTTGCCAAACTTGGTATGAAAAATAAATGAAGTGTGTGTCTTAAAATCATGGACGGACGTTCGGGGCAGGCCACATATGTACATAATATTTACGTCTGTCTTAACAAGCAATTTCTTAGCGAGTAAAAACCCGACTGTTGAAACCATGTCACAATCAAGTTTTATTTATACCGTGGCCCCACTGTTGTCTTGCCCCCGCAAACCAACCATGTTTTGACCCGTACCTGTTCAAGAGCTTCCTTCAGTTGTTCGGCTTGGCTGATCACCGAATTCTCGTCCAATGTTTGACTTGTTTCAGATAGCGAAGATTTCACAACCCGACTCTGCACATTGCCGGCCTGAAATTGAAGTAAATTAAACAATAGTTTGGGGTATACAAAATAAATTCAATTCTATAAATCAACATATACAGCGCGAAGAAGAAAAAAATATTTTCTCTCTCCCTCTCTCTCTCTCTCGCTCTCACGGCACCGGTGACTCAGTTGATACACAATCTCCGCGAGAATGCAATTGCAATTCACCATTTCCGCTGTAGAATTTTTTTTACCTGATTTGATTTCAGATCGACAGCAATCCAGGACAGGGCTACAATTTCTTCCTCCTCTGCTTCGCTTTCTAAGCCTTGACTCCGGGCAGCTGTACAGTGAAAACACACAAGCTTATCAAAAGAACTCATGTTTAGCCACTACCGGAATGAATCAAGGAGATGTTGTTCTGATCGAGCGAGACCAACTCGGCCGTGTATTGAAGATCATGTGAGGAAACCGGCAACTCCAGTGATCTGATTGGCTAACCGCCAATGTGGGGGTTGTCTCTTCTGCCACGTGGATTAGAAATAATTATTACAGTCCAGTTGGTTCCGTTCGTGAAATCTGCAGGACTGATCGCTACTTTTGCACACCCGGTAACCGTTTTCGTTGCTGTGCAATTTGGTGAACCACCAAGACTCTCTGAAGAACACAGACATCGCAAACGAGAAGATAACATAAGGGTTTTTAATCCTAAGCAACACTTGTAAAATTTTAATTTTATTTTCTTGTGATGATGCGAGCAGTGCGACCAAATCTAACGGTATAAGATCATGGAAAACGCCTCGAAACAAATCCTCGGGAGAAGTTAATTTCTGCACTTTTGTGTTTGCCCCTAATGGGTTTGGTTTTGTTGTTTTAAAGCAATTCGTACCGCAAATTGAAAGATAATTCTTCAGACGCACCTGTGAGGTTTCAGTAACGACTTTCGACAGTGTCGTTAGTATTACGACTGCCGCGAAGGTACTTCACAATACGCTCACGAATTGTACAGTTGTACAACTCATAACCTTGCACATAAAATGCTGTCTAAATTTTAAAACATTGAGATAAATTAAAGAGCACGTGTCTGCCTGTTGTATTTATAATACCGGACGGCTGTTAGTTTTCTAACTCGATTTATATTAAACTGAGTTACCAACTTTCGCATAGAACTAGTCAATTCCCGGGACTTGGACACCTGTTACAGCAGGTAAACTTGAAATCGGAGATACAAAGCGATAAAGATACTCGTTTGACTAAAACGAGAATACTAAACTGATTGCGCAGCATTTCGTGGTCGATCAAACTTAAACTTGCCGGTGGTTCATTTATATGCAACAGTTTTTAAGTTTCTGGTTTTGCTTTCAACCAATAAAACATCCAACACGTTTGATTATACATAAACTGTTCAGAAGTACTCTCATAAACTAGTCGATCGGCGGAATAGTATGGCGTTTTCAAAGTATTTTCAAGACCTTGCCTGTCTATTTGTGTGCAATGTTTTATATGCTAATAATTATCGCTTTTGTGGTAACGACTTCCTTTCCTGTTGTCACCAATAAGTAAATTTGGACTTTTTGGCAAGTCCGTCGAATGTTATGACAGAACTGTAAGCTTGCATTTCAGTGACTCATCGCGCGCGCGATGCCGTTTCTCACGAGTTTTTGTACGGCATTTTAGGCCATAATTTGGCATTTGCAGAATGTTAGCCTTGCTAGAAGTCACTGTATCATGTCATCCTCTTGAAGTTTCCACTTGTAGCTAATATTTGAGTTCTTTTCACGAATCAAATTCGTGTTGTAGGTCATAAATTATACGCACGCATAAACAGCACCCGCGAAACAAATCGTGGATATACTCTCGTTCCGAGCGGTTGTCAGCACAATGGCGCATAACCCAAGTTCGAATCTGAAAGCAGTTTGGCGTTCGCTACACCATATCACGGCATATGTAAACATCCGAATAAAACTCCCCTCTATTTTAGTAACTTTATCCGCCAAACCGATGAAAATTATCCATGCATTTCCTCTGTTAGTTCCCGCCCAAGTGTGCTCGAGGGTATATGTGACAGAGCAGGGAGCGCGAATCACTGTTCCGTTTGTCTTAGCCAACAGAAAATTGCACTGACTTCGGCACGCATCATTGTGGAACGTCAATACAAAGTACACTTTATATTTTAATAGCGAACATATAAAATTTCTGATGGGCAAGTCGTTCCGTATTTATGGGGAATACAAACACAGCTTTTTTACCCATCTCTGGACTTATTTCTATTTTTAAAAGTCAGAATTAGAAGAAACAGCTTTTTCACGGAGTCCAGATTACTTGTAATTTCTAAACAGCCGACCGAAGTCACGATAAATTTGACAGTTCTTTGTGAATATTTTTTTAGATCTGACTGGAACCTCCAGCGGTAAAACTGTTACACAACTTTGAGTTTGACAACTTGAGGGATTATTTTATGTAGAATTACAGCGTTTACGGTTTCTTGCGAGGCTTCCGCAAATCTATATTTAAGATTTATTGTCAGCGCGGGCGTATAATTTTGCTTTATATGAAATTTTGCGGATGTACGTCAAAACCTTAAACCTGGATTAAGAAAAGACTCTACTGGCAAAAAGTGTTCTCTAGCAAAAATAAAAAGTCGTTTCGGAGCAACCAGCTCCTTCGTAATGTGGTATATTTCCTGAGTTGTTAATTACGAAACATCACACGTTTGACTTTGGCTGTATTCAGTGAAAGTTGAAGCCTCTAATACAAATTTACTGACAAAAATACTGCGTGGGTTGATGACAAAATAATTTGGAAATCGAAAAGTAAAGTTCGGCGAACTGAGGAATATGGCGGATAGAGAGACTTTGTGTTATCTAAATCACCATCTGATAAAACATGAACAACTTTTCGCTACTGTCACTACGAACAGAACACAACAAGTCCACACCAACGAGATAAAATTCATGGCAGAATTAAAAAAATAGTTTTGCAAGGATTACGTTTCCTTGGGGAAGGTTTGTTTTGAATAAAGTCGGCTGCTAAAGCTAAGCAAATAGATGACGGCAAGCTAATCACTGCTTGACAGAGGTGAAGAAAAACACTTTGTAAAACTGGAAAGTCTCCGGGAAACGCTTAATTGTTCATACTGACAAGCATAGAAATAAATTAAGTTTTAAAAATCGAACTGTCTCTGTTTTTAAATGGGTTTTACAACTACGACAAACTAAGGAATAGTGTTTCCTTAACATATTATTGTTGGGACTTTAAAAACAAAGATAAGCATGAATCCCTGCTGATCCATCCTTGTAAACTTCACATAATATCTATACGCGAGAACAGAAGCACAAGATAGCGAACAGCGAAATTGCAATTACAACGAAACGCTTGTTATTTCGCCGCGCTAGTTCTAAAGTCGTTAGATACATGACAGAAGACGGCCTAAATGTAGATGTTGTCAAATATTACAATACTACAGACGTAGATTGGTCTTCCACACAATTAGGACGCAATTAACGAAATATAAACAAGTTATTTCGAATTGTAAGTGATCGAACAATACCGCCAAACACTGAAACAGAACGAACTGGTATGCGTATTTGTATCACGGCTATTCCACACAGTTGGGACATTCAACCCCACAGGAAATCTTCGGATAAGAATTGAGAAATCTCCAAATAACAATTATTGTCAAAATGAGAAATCTGTCACAGTTCGAAACAATACCGCCCACACAGCTTGCTGACAGGCTCTATGGAGCATGTTTACAGTTGCTGTCACGAATGCTTCTCGCCTCTGTCCCATCTCCTTGTAAACTTCAACAACACTAAAGTCTTTGTCGACAGACGTGGAGTTTTTAATACTTGCTTCCAGTCACCTCGCTTACTTTTTTAGTAATAAACCATACAATTCTGTGCTCCACCAACTCGCGAATTTATAACTAGACTCAATATAATGCAGCAAACGTACTGAAACGTTCTTGAAACTACTCATCTGATATAAGTCCGAAGAGTGAGATATAGCGATTATAATTACTACTTTGGAGCCAAGACCATAATAACTAGCCGGAAGCCTAATTAAATTCCCCCAGGTGGGGAAAGGTCCCTGAAAATGGAAACACTAGGGATAGCCTGTCAATTCTGGCTATTCGATCAGAAATAATGAAAAAAAAATAAGCGAACAGTACGAGAATTTCCTCGCTAATGAAAAAAAAACACTCGAATTGTTGCGCAGAAGGATCCGTTTAAAATGAATAAGAGTTGATACAAAAACGACATGAACAATGGCTGGTATCTTAGTCTCGGCCTCTCCCTAAGGGAGTGTCTTTGTCTGAGCTGAGTAACGCCCAAATTGTGTAATTGCCACCAGCTACACAAGACAACTCTTCCTTTTGACCTCACAGTGAACTGTAAACCTAATTTGGACAACTAAATAACTCCTCTGGTAGTTCAACAGACATGATTTACTGGAATATTGACAGATAAAGTTATCGTACAGAACGGTAAAAATATATAGTGACCAGATAGAGCTACGAACTAGATAAGACAAGACGATGCCAATCTGCCCGTCTCAAAGTCACATGAATGAATTATGGCTAAACAAAACCAGCACGTTGTCGTGTGATGTTCAATTCAATTAATCGTCTAGAATAAGCCTTATTCAGAGATTACGCCATTATCAAATATTTTTAAATAAAACTTACAAAAGTACAAAGCAGTTTGTTCTTACGAAACAGTTCCGCCCCAAGAAGTCTAAGAAATACCCTGGCACGTGCCAATAGCTAAAAATCAGCATGATGGTCGTGTGATGGTTGAGAAATCGTCTAGCCTGAGATTGCACCATTTCTTTTCTATTCAGTTCCAATGTCCAAGAAAATATTCTAGAATTAGAAACTAGCCTTTCTTGTGCCCAGCACAGCGGGGAATCCCAGAAGACCAAGAAACTCAATCCAGAACATAACAAAAGATATAACTATAAACAATGACATCCGAAAATTTTTATTCAAAACATTTAGTACTTCACTATCTACAAAGTTCCTGTTTCTTCTTTGTCTTATTTCGACCATTGTAGATGTAATGTCAGATGTACAGATATTGTTTGACTAACGATAAAACATTTGAACCCCATAAACTACAAACTTGTCGCAGACATCGGAGCAAATTATGCGGCATTGCCAACTAGATTATGACGAAATAAAATGTATCATGATTCCTGTTCCATTCCCGACTTTTTGTCGGTCGGTGAATTTTTCAGAGACCAGAGACTCAGAGTCCAGACACATTTTAGCGTAGACCCAATGAGCTCCAATGCTTTCAATAATGTTTTAATAATATTTTAAAACACAATATATATGTAGAACTATACAGCTAGATTTTCTAAATGTTAATTCAAGGGCAATGCTCTGGTTGCTTACGTCTGCTTGTAAAAATGAGACAAAGCACAAATTAAAGATTGCTTCAAATCATAAAAAGAAAAGAACAAAACGTTATTTCTTCTTTTAACACCACGACGACTACAATCTGACACGTTTCTTACGACTACGAGTTGTTAGGACCGCTGATAAGGACGGAACAAAACAAAACAAGTAAGTTTAATTTGATACAAAAAACGGACAATGTAAACAAAATCCACACAAGTAATTCTGAGTGTTGGAGTTTGCAATATGCATGGCTAAAGCCTAAAATTTAATAAAAGCTTTTCAAACGCGTGTAAACTAAAGTTAAGCCACGAGGAAGTGTTGTTTTGAAGAGTTAAAATACGGAGATCAAACACTAAACATTGATTGAATAATGCTGTGATAGCGGCTGGTTGCATGGCATTAGATTCCTGTATGAGATTCTCAAGAACATTATGCTTCTTGTTGAAACTCGTAACATATTCGTCGCTCAGACGGAATTAACCGAAATCCTTGACAACGTCCTCAAGTCAATGAATGAGAGGTCCACTTGAATAGAACACGTTTAAAGGGTGTTGTCAGGGTCGCTGCATCATATCTCCACAAATACGAGGGAAAGATATTTAGAATAATAAGTCACTGATAGTAAACGGCCCACACTACAGTAATCTTGATTTCTAAATCCCAGATATTGACACCAAGTAGTTGAAGTTTTGTAATCCACTTCCATCTGCGCCATCCTGCATTTTAGCTCAAAATTACTTGTTTTGTTTTGCTTTCCAAAATATTTTAATCGAATTGGGCTGTTTAACGTCTGTTTGGCCATATTTTCAGTTCACAGAAATGAATTAACACAATATTTTAGCATTTTGGCCTTACACTACAGGGCTCCTTTATGATACAAAAGTGAGCTCTACACATGCTGTACGAAACTCAAATTTTGGGGTTATGATTTATTTCTAACAAAGTAACGCCTCCGTTACGAAATTTTAACAAAGTTCGGTAAAACGAAGTCTAAACACGTACATACTCAACTCCGATAAAAACATTTACTAACTCATGTCGACATATAATTTATTATAAATAGCAAAACGTCACGTTCTCCAACTCTGCCAAACACTGAAACAATAACTGACCAAGATTAAACTGACCACTTCCTTAAATATCGGCGCCCTGCCTCGCCTCACAATGGCTTCGTGCAGTGTCATGTCAGCTGACGAAAGCTGTATTCTTAGATCTTTCAGAATTACTATTTTTAATAGCAGTTTAATGTAAAATTTCAAACTGTGGAAGTCTAAAACGGGTTTTATTTACAATCAAGGTTAAGCTAGCCTGTGAGTAAAACAAACAAGAAAAACTTTTCTACAGTTATTGATACGTTATAAATAAAAGACATGAAAATATATAGCTGTATATAAGACTGCATGTGGCTGTACAAGTACAAGTGTATTGGTAATTGAAGTTATGGTGTTTTTTTGTAGACTGATATCAGGCCAATTTTTGGGCACTTTTTTTAATATATCTGTGAGCCGCTATTTTGACAAAACTAACAGATTGAAGCACATTTTTATAAAACCTCAGTTAGTAAAGGTATTCCTGGTCAGACTTAAGATTGGTCTAATGGTATAAACAGAGTTAGAAATTGTGAGTCACCGGGATGACTGCAACTCTTAATGCAGCAACACGTGACATACAGTCAGCTATATTCCTGAACCAAAAAAGCTGACGATATATATGTATACGGATATTAAAAGGAGCCGTGCTCAGTGTTCAATATCCTTCAGATTCTTGTATCATGTGCAAAACCAGAAACCTGACAAATAAATCAGTGCAAGCAATTTCTAAGTTCAGTACAAGATAAGCTTACCATGACTCTCAACAAGTAATGAAACTTGAGAGCAAATACCTTATCACTATCCCTTCTATTTTATGCTTCAGAGTTTTAACATTTTTTAAACACCGTTTTTAACTTTGTTTTTATCACATCAGCTTCAACAATTCATTATGGAGACTGATCACTCGTGCAGTTTTATTTTTAGACTATGATAACTATAAGTAAGTCTTTCTACCAACAACTTGATACGCATATGGGTTTCAGTTCCTAGTTCCTATTTTAGCAGTGGCTGTTCGGAGATGAACGACTATCGCCACTTGTCTCGAAGTCCCAATATCACACATAGCCACTATACGTACTTCCATACAAGATTGCTCTCAAACAAATAATAATAATGCATGTAAAAATGTATTTCAGACTTGACTTATGATCTTGGCAAATGAATTAATGGCAGTCTTGTTTCCTAATACTTTAAAAAATGTCGTGGTATTCACCGAAGTCTCCCCATACAAACAAAAATACTAAAATGTTCCGCCATTTCTTACTTCTGTGAAATACGGGGAAAAAGTAATCAAATATAAGACCAAAACTCAAACCTAGACATAACAAATATTTTCGAGGGTAAAGTGCAGATTCGCTCGTCGGCCATAGCGCTCAGTCGTTTTTCGACTAGAGGGAGTTTTTCCTGTCCCCAAGGGCAGCGACCAACTGCAACGCCTAATCTGTACTAAGGGGGGGGGGGGTAATTACAATACTATATGCTAGACAGTAAACCTGTGTTATTACATACAATTTTATTGGCTTTCTTCGGCTCTATTTTAAAATAGTTACGGCAATTTGAAGAAATTTATGGACATTTTTATGAAAGTACGATAAAACAGTAACATTGCCCTTTAATGACTAACTGGCTTCTGACTGAATCAAGAATTGTTTTTATGCCAAAAAACTCCGCGACACTAAAACAAATATAATTGATATTTATACTTTACTAGAGACACGGCGTTTACTTAAACAACGTTCAGTTAACAATATACGGGATTCCTGTATTGTTAAAGCAATTCACAAACAAGGATACTGGTAAAATCTAAACTTAGGGAAAAGAACTTGAGAATTCTTGTTTATGTAGAAAGCTTCATGAAATTGAGAATTGATTCAGAAAAAGAAACGTTTCACTTCGCTGAGCTACAGAACAAAAAAATATTACGTCAGTGTGGCTAACTAAAGATTGATCAGAATACTGTAACTATATATATAGTTTGGCGAGTTCGATTTCTTGTTGCTAAAAAGCTTTGTATTAATAAGAATGTACACTCGTGGAGTCCATAAGCATTTTGGCTGCGTGGTTTGCTATAATCGGAGAGCATGCATGTCTGTTAAACTTTTCTAGCAAGTTTGTAGTAAACTTCTTGTTTATATCTACAAAAATATTTTTTCAAATCTGATTACTGTTCGCCGGTTGCAAATACAATATTTTGATTATCTTAATCAGAGACGGGTAGCATTTCCTCCACAAAGACACTGTTGTCTACTGGGGCTGGACAAGGGACGATTCTATTGCTGTATTAGTTGAAGCACGACCTTTTCATCTAAACGATCACTGGTTTGTCACGAGTGCGGCATCAATTTCCTCCGAGGTACATCAGTTTGTTTTGAATATTTGCATCAACAAAAACATATCAGTAGTATTTTGTCGCAGCAAAGAATATAACTGATTCTCCAATTCAGCCCTAATTTGTATTATATTATCAACCGAAATTTAGCTAATGCTTGGGAAAACAACACAAAAAAAATGACATTTGTCTCCGGTTACACTCGACAATGTACCACCTCTGTCCTCAGCTTTTTTTGCCACACAGCCTTAAGATGAGTATTTTTTGGGGGGGGGATTAAAGTATGTGAAAATAAACAGAGAGCTTTCATTTGAATGGTCGCAAGTTGTGGTTCACTCATGTGTCGAGACGTTGCAACAACTCACTCTGACTTAAAAAGTATTAATCCCTCATTCTTCATTTTTGCTGTGATCTCGATATAAACTACCGCAATATTTTACGAACACAATATATTAACAGCACAAGAAATGCACCAGCGTTACAGCGATAAAATTGGAACAGTGATCGACTGAATACAAAAACTCCCAGAGAGCTTGGGGTCAGCTATTCTAAGACAGGCGCTCCTGTTGTAACGTTCATCCAATTGAATGACCTACACCCAATTAGAAGCCAGTTGAATTACAAATCCTCTTTATTGTCTATGGTGAGGCAAAGAACGACAATGCTTTTAGCGCTACAGTGAGCATTATAGAGTACCCGAGCGTTGTCAGTTTCTCTGACACCCCCTAAAACATATTTTAACTTGACATATCGAAAGAGGCGAGGGACAGCGGGTGGATATGGATAGGGGCTAAAACTAACACAACTTTATAGCAAAATCATCTGGAAGTCAGAGCACGGAAGTTTGAATAAGCGATTAGGGCAAACAAAGATAAAACACGACACGCTCCACTTTTTTTATTTTGTCATCACTCAGACACCTACAAAGTAATTGCTAACAAAAAACTGTAATTACTTTCAACCGGGTATCCGAAGACACAAAAAAGTTCACACGGTGTACACGAAAACAAATCACGTGGCATTTGAATGTTTTCATTTCGCTATCAGCTACCAAGGAAACGACCTTGTTGTCAAGATACGGTTTCTTCTGTCAAATATTTATCGTAAATATCGCCCGCTAAGAAACTTCCGTTCTTTCCTTTGAATTGACTGAAAAGCAATCTAACAACTACACCCGGGTGGCAGATAGTTCAAAGTTACAAGCTCTTTGGAATATTTTTTCGTATTTCCAAATGCAAATTGTTGCACAACATAATGCGGGTTTCTCAAAACGTTTTATCACGCTAAAAAAGCCTCTTGTAAACTGAAAATAAAGTGATTTCTAATAAGAAAAAACAATAAACTTAAAATCTAATCAAACCGCAATTTCATTTGCATATCGCTCGGAATACTATCTTCAGAAATCAAGTTAGCTCAATATCTTGTTTGATAAATGGCAATCTGAGATCGAATGGAATAAAGCTCCCCATCATTAATTTACATTATCATTAAATCAAAATATTTTCACCAGACAGCTTAATTCATCAGGTTCTCGTAAAATTCAGTTCTAATGTAAAATCACAGACGAAAATTACTAACTCTGAAGTGATTTATTCAAGCTATGTGTATTGGTGTAATTAGCATGTATTGGGACTATCTGAATTGTAATTTAAACGTTGGTAATGATCGCCTTCAAGGAAAGTTTTCAATAGTAATATTTAAATGTATTCTGCTGCTGAAAAGGATTTATGAAGGGAAAAAATGGATTATTTATTTTAAAAACTACTATTCAAATGCACATTACTAGCTGCTAACAAAGGTTGACTAATTTACAACAAAATATATGTTTTCAACAGTTTTAGTTGTTCCATGTAGCAAGAAAATGCACGAATTTAAGCCTATGCATTTTACAACACACTAATAAAAATCTAAAATTCTGTCCTAAATATTTTAAAAATCTAAAACATTTCAAATAACTTTAACCATTTTTAGACCTTTTTTAGAAAAATGTTTTAAAATGTCGCCATTTCAACACTTCCAAACACTTAACAGATAGGCATAAATCAGTGAAGCAATCGAGGAACACTGATTGAAATTATCTTCAAAATCGATTCTTTAGTTATGCTATGAGATTTCTCGTTTGCAGTGAATAGAAACGTGAAAAACTAATTAATGGTAGTGAACTAAAAAGCACTAAATAGCAAAATCTAGCAACATGAAGGTAACGCAAACATTTTTGAAGATTTAATCTTTTCCCCAAAGGAAGTACGAACCACTGCCAACAACATTTGCCAGAACGTAGCACCAGCTGCGTTAGAAATTTTTGAATGATTACAAATTGAAAAAACACACAGGTTTCGTTATATTCGATTCTATTTTAGCTCTGAAATGGTTTTCTTAATACACTGTCATTAACGGCTTCTATAGATCAGATCGAATCCTCGAGTCATGAATAAGAGATATTAAATGTTGCGATAACCGTTCTGTGGAGTAATACAGCATTCAGATCGGCTCTCGATTGCGGTTTCCACACAGGACTTATATTGACTTGTCACAAAAACATTGAAATGGCACGTCGAAGACAGCTATATCAGAAACACACAGTGTTGATATAAATGGAAGTCGAAGATTAAATATAAAACACTAAATAATAAATGTTAGGCTATTCAAACGTTTATCAGTAGCCTCAGGTCCCACCTTATCCTGATTGCTAACTTACACGCTGTTACTGAACGATTCGAACACTGTCAATCGATGAAAAAGGATGGCAAACAACTCACAGCACAGGATATGCCTATATAGCACGTAGTATAGGGAATAGGGCATATCCTGCGATATATTAACCAATTTTAGAAACATAAATATAATCCTGTTTTAGAGATTAGTTTCTAATTCTGAATTTTAATTATTTCCAGCAAAGCCATTGTTGCTATTTTCTTTAAAAACTCTATTAAAATAGATTTTGTTTTGAATCTTACAACAGCTGCTTCTCCAACAATACAAAAATGTCAAAAAGAGTTTTCGAACTCTTTCTTCGAAATTTGGTTGCTATTTACATCAAGAAAGAAACGAGTGTATTTCCACAGCAGCAGAGAGTTGCCGTGGCAACGACTGTTTACGAGCTGCCACCGAGAGGACTTTACAAAGTACTAAGTACTGGTAACGCGTACTCGACTAAAGCAAAAAAGTTCTTAACATATAAGATGGTTATTCAAGGGAACACGCAAGAAATTGCTTTGATATTAGCGTTCGTTCGAGCTCACAGGCGCCATATTGATTATTATGCGGTAATTTCCATTGGAGCTGGTGGGCACAAGTCAATGTGTATTACCGCAGGCTGATGTACCGTGGCTCAGGAAAGGAGCAACTGGGAATTGGAAATTGCAAAAGGAAATAGGGAACCCAATGAAATATAGAATGGGGAATGAACAATGGGCAGAGGGCAAACGGTTAATGTGGATTACGAAGTGGGAAATGGGAAATGTAGAATGGAGAATAGGAAATAGAGTGGAAATGGACACTGGGAAATGGACATTGGGAAATGGACATTGGGAAATGGACATTGGGAAATGGACATTGGGAAATGGACATTGGGAAATGGACACTGGGAAAAGGACAGTGGGAAATGGACAGTGGGGAATGGAAAGTGGAAAATGGACATTGAGAAACGGACAGTGGGAAATGGGCAGCGGGGAATGGTCTGCAGGGAATGGACAGCGGGGAATGGACAGTGGGGAATGGACAGTGAGGAATGGACAAGAGAAAGGGCAGCAGGGAATTGAGAGCAGAAAATGATGAGTGGGGAATGGCAAGTGGGGAAATGGGCAAGGGGAGTGGGAATAGTTGAAATTGACAGATACACATTCAATTAATGTGACCTTGATAGATATATAAATATGAAATCACTAGAACATATAAAGCAATGCTTGCTTATTACAAAGTACTGACCACCAGATGTGTCATGTGAAGTGATTCTTGTAAAACTGGACAACAGATTAGATACAAAAACCTTCAGATCAAAACACTACTATACATAAAGAGAACCACAGCCAGTGGAGACATGGACATAACAACAGCAACAACATGCAGAAGTAGACGAAATGTGATGGTAACATGACAGTTGAATATGCAACATCACTGAACCTGATGACCACGTCAGAAATTTGACAGCCATGTGTCATAATATAAACCAACAATGCTTTACTGTCACTGCAGTGATAAAACCAAGACAGCCTTAAACACCAATAACCTTTTTAAGAGACAGATGTACCAGATATAACTGTTTAAGTGGCACAAACAAAGTAATTAGGCAAGCAAGCAGGCAAGCAAGTACCCAAACAAGCAAACAAACAAGCAAACAAGCAAACAAGCAAGTAAACTTTCTATGTTTAAAGTACTTTTGAAGAAATTATCATTTCTCGAACTCAAGATATTATAAATTACATAATCCTAAGTACAAAGTTCTACAGCTACAAATGTAAATTAGCTAAAAAGGAGCCAAACATAGTAGTGCTAAAAAAATGTAATGTAGAAAAATATGCATGTTCATTTAACTATTCCTTGAAAAAGTTTGATAAGAAATGGCAAGCTGTAAAGCATTTAATGGAGCAAACTTGTTGTAAAAAAATCAAGTTTGTAACAAATTGTTGTGCAAAAAATTTTTTTAAAAAAGTGAACTTTTATATTTAGGCAGGGTGGCCTATTAACAGGGTTCGTACAGAATACCTCACTTGAAATTTTAGGACTTTTTTAAGACTTTTAAGGACCTTTTATTGCACATTTTAGGACCTTTCAACACAGTAAACCACAACTGAGTTGATCAGTGATTACAAATTTGCATGTTATGAACATAAAAAATGTTTTTGGTTTCCTTGTTTTTGCTCCAAAACTTCAAGGAAA
>JANVCK010060783.1:0-12456 GCA_026546655.1 Epizoanthus illoricatus | reverse complement strand
AGGGTTGGGAGGGGGTTCCGCGTAACCAAAACCGGTAAATTTCAGGTGCATGTCGAGGTCCAGAGTTTCGACCCCTTACCTACATGGGGGTGGGGGTAGCTGGGGATGGTATGGAAGTTTCGCTGGATTGTTATAGAAGGTAAGACGAACTGGCAAATTGTTTTAGGAAGAAAAATTAACCCAGTTTATTCAGAGGAAATCAGACGAGATAGTATTTATACATTAGGTGGGGTTACACCGGGGACAGTATGTAGGTCTCAGTGAATGTGGGACATATTTTGGAGTGTGAACTACAGTACCGCAAAAATTCCGCTTATAATCCTTGGGCTTATGCGATTTCGTAAGAGATTCTATAGAATTACCATGATACTAATTCAAGAGAATAGTCAATAAAGATACTTGTCGAGTACGAAATTCTCGGAAACCATCCCTCCCCACCAAGAAAACGAAAACAAGAGCAACAACCGTTGTATTGTCTGCTTTTTTCCTGATTGTTTCACAATTTTCCTACTTTAGAGGTAGAAAGAATTGTCACCCCAGAAACCTCGTACGAGAATCTTGTGGCCCAGCAGTGCGCCGAGATTGAGGAGGCTATGATGAACGAGGTACAGCGGTTTTACATCGCCTGGAACAAGAAACTGGAAGAGCTGAAGAAAAGGAACGGCCAGACGAGCCTCAACTCCAACGACGTGCAGGTCATGGGCATGGGCGACAACATGAGGAGCCTGTAGAAATGCCATTTGGACCCTTTCAGCCCCAGAGTTGTTAACATTTAGTTTCTTTTTACGATGCTAACATATTATGTATGTAAACAGTTCGATTATGAGGATAATGGAGCTGTTTACCTGCATCAACTTTTCTTAACGAAACAATGAATTCTCCCAACTAGATTATAAGGAGACTGGTAAGAAGATTTCAATAACGTATCTGTTGTGTTTGGGGCTCAGAGGGTTTTGAAAAGGCTTATTGGATCCGAGATGCTTTGTTGGTGTAAATGGAATTTTCGCTATCCACAAAATCAAGGTTCCTATTTTATTTAGTTTTGATTTCATCACATTTATTTCTTTATGTTTCAAATAGGCTTTTCAAAATGCTACTGGGTCATCATAAGCCATTTACACGACTACCGTACTTCAACATCTGATTATATGAATGGAAATATAAGAATAAATGGTAGACCAGATAAGATATAAACACTAACAACACATCCGCAAAGCATCTTGGATACCCACTGGTGTACAGCACAGACAGTATTTTAAACTGACATTCTCTCACAGCTATGCTATCGCTTAGAAAACAGCAATCATGATTACGAAATGTACAGACTTTAATGCTATGCACAGTGGTAATCATGTTAAATTCTTTAATATTGAATATTTTATTTTATTTTAACCGATATTCGAATACCCTATTAACCATTTATACCGTATAGAAAGACGAAAACAGTTTCTGAAACTAGCTGTTAGGCCATCGCCATGAAATGTTTTGACCCATGCATCGTCACGAGACTGAGGACTGATGGGAAACGAAACATTTTAGTCGTATTCACAGAGATAAACCTTGTATAACTGGCAAATGCATGATTGGAACCGGAACAGCCAAGGATAAATCAGTGAAGCAGCCATGTTAGGTTCAGAGTTTTTAAGTGTACGCACTTCCAAGTTTTAGGATTCTGAACCCAACAGGGATATTGAAACCGAACTGAATCTGACTGTAAAGACCCTGTTGCAACCGGGAGCCTTTGCGAGTATAATTGAATTTCTTGGGGCCCAATAAATTCAGGATGGAAAATTATGCTTTATCATACCTTCTAAGTGTTTTAAAATATGTTGCAATGCTAGTCTGTTTTCTTACTCCAACAAATAAGAGTATAAAACGTCATGTGGGCTGAGACAATAAAAACGCAAGTGACTTCTAAATATGTAGGAACCACTTGGACAAGCAGGAACAGTCGTTGTGAAGATCAGGATCAGCAATAGACTTTTATACAAAACTTCAAAATGCAAAGCTGATCGGACGGCTTGAAATGTGTTTATTATTTTGCCTAATATTTTTGTTCGGCAAAACAAATCTTTATCATGCAGTGGCTAGCGAAGCTAAGTGAAAATGGAAACAATTAGTTACAATATTAGATAATAACATGGCTAAACACTGATTGGCTAATTTAAATAAATGAAAATACGTTACAAATAATAGAGAACTGATCGTCACGTCTAAAAAAAAGCGGTTTAACGTTGATAAGATGTAACAAAAACAAACCCGGTTGCAAACAGGGTCTTTAACCAATCACCGGAAGCAGGTACTTCTTTTACGTTTAAATATTTTATAAGCAACTCATACACGGCCTACGACTTGCACACTTTTAATGTGTTCCAGTTTCAGCCAACCTTAAATAAGTGTTGATTGTATAGCTCACTATAGATTTTGTAGACGATATATGGTATTATGACGTCACTGTAAACGGTCGTGGACCAGGACAGGGCACTGACCACTTACTTGTGTCACACAATTTCCAGAAGGTCGACGGGTAGGAATGGCAAACCGTGAACTCTGTTGGAACGACGGTATTTCATTTTTGCAATTTCAACTTGCAAAACTGGCTTGTATAACCTGGTGCATTCGGATAAGTGTAGTCTATGTTTCAGAATTATCAGAGCTTTAGACAATAATACAACCTCGTTCCCAGGGTACTTTCGCTTGTACGAGGAAGGCCGCAAGTGAAAGTAACCTGGGAACGAGGTTGACAATAATAGGTTTGAGTAAGTCTCCAAAACATTTATTGAATTGGAAACAAACTGTGAAAAACCATTGCAAAACGTTCTGGAGAAAGTTCATTGATGGAAGCTCCAAAGAGGTGAATCAAATCAAACTAACAGATTACATTGGAGATGGGGTTCTTGACCGTTATCGAGTGAGCTGTATTTTCACCGAACTATAAGAAGAGATCTCGATACGGGACAAGTAACTTCTTCAGCAACCCATCCCGAGATATTTACACTCCCGGTCATTTACCTGGGAATTCTCCCTTGTCGCATCAGACGCACTTTTCTGTGAACTGGGAATCCAACCACTTGATCTAGGGGCTTTTTAATGCTATAATTAAACGATTGGCAAGTGTTATATATATATAAGGATATAACTTACATGAAACTGGCCGCATTTTATGCAATCGTTGCGAAGTTGTGTCGGTTCGAGCTTTGCCAGCGCTATGTCGGCTTGCGGTGAGACAACAAGAGACATTGTGTGAATTAGTTTTACTCGATGTTTATATTGTAAATGCACATTACTTGTAGGTAGCGATTTGCACAGATTTTCGATAATAATAATAAAGCCCAAGTGTGGACTTTGTAAATTGACTGTTTCTTTTCTTGCTTAACCTTTGACTGCACACACATATTTGTCACCCAGGGGTAGGGTGGGGTATAGACACAACCCATTCATACAACTTCGGTTGTCTTGCAGTGGTGAATTTTTGCACCGTGTAGCAAAGGCTTACTCTTGTATTCTGTTCATTGGTACTGATAAGCTCACCTTTTTCATGGAAAGCTAGATACCATCATGCCAAATCAACAACAGCCAACAACAACGACAACGACGACGACAACACCACCACAAACAACGACGATAATCAAGCAACTGCTGTGCTGCAGATGTGTTGTACTATCTCATCAAGCGTCAACAATTTGTTCTTCCTGTAATGAGATAAGTTGTCCCTTACTACAAATGACAACAACCGACTCGTCGTCCCGCTTCATGGCCTGTCCGCGAATTCTTTTCAACACGTGCCAAAACCAAACTGGGAGCTTAAGCAGCTAGGACGGCAACGGCTGTGATGCCGGCTACTGAAATTCTACTTTCTCATTTTCTTTTTCTTTGTGTATCATCCATTCGTTTTTATTGTTCCTTGTGTGAAGGGCGGCGAATTATAGGAGAAACCTTAATGTTGAAGCCAAACTAATATTAAACAGGATATTTCAGACTATTTCCACGTTCACGTTGTCTACAAGAACCCAAATTTGTGCTCCTCACGTTGTATTTTTAAAGACGACAGTGAACAGGTGTTCAGCTTGGTGCATTCCGACTTGCAGTTTATTGTATTCTCTAATTACGCATTTTGTTCTCTGCCGTCGACGTTGCCGTCCTGGTTGCTTAAGCTCCCTAATAAATAGACAACCAGAACAGGGCCACTGCTCCCGGAAACTGTTCCGAGAACCGACTTGCATCACGTGAATAATACCTGCACTTCCAACGAGTAAATGGACGAATTAAGGGCTCGGTTTTCGGTCCACACTGTACACGGAGTAATCCTCCTGGAGTAAACGCGAGTATAACTCGAGTGAAAATCTAAAAAATTCCGCGAAATTTCAAAACGGAGTGATACGTCATCCTGTTATTGTTAACAATTCCCGCGCGAGAGTTGATAAATGTCGCAAAAGCACTAGCTCGAGCCCAAAAAACGCGTAATTCTTTCTCGGAGTACTCCTAAACCGGCGTACTCTGATTTACTCCACCTCCAGAAATGGAGTAAACGGAGTAACTCCAGTTGAGTAAGCCCCCCAAAACGTGGTTTTTGGAGTAGACCAAAAAAACGCGCCCTAAAAGTGCACAACAAAATATTTGTTTACTGTCCGACACGTATATCTTCGGCACAGTTGGGGCATGGCGCGAGCTGACCTCTGGCACTTCCCAACGAAGAAACGTGCACAGATAGAGCGAAATCAGCAAAATTTGTTGGACAACAAGAATACATGTAACCTCATGCGCACCTGCGCAAACCACATGAACTCTGCTTGGAACTACTGGAGTGCCGCTGACCAAACAGCAGGTAAAAGAATAGTTTATAGAGGTACCAAGAATTCTAGGAAACAAGTTTATTTTATTTTATATAGTTTATATGTACAACAGTAGTGAAATATAATTCATCAATGTATTACAGACCCAGCGCTATTCGATTACATTTACTTAAGCGAGTAAATAATGTCAACTATTAAAGTTACTATGTTCTTCTATATACATTTCTCACGTTCAACGATTGAACACGCATTTATGGCGACTTGTATAACACGAACTAAATTATATATTTTACTCAACAAGCTTAAGCTATCTACAACACCATACAACCGGGACTTTCTGTTTGGATCAGCACCAGTCATGCGCCATTCGCCAACAAGATCCCAGAAATGTGCCATTAGAAACATGTACTACTTAATAACTTCTTTGACAAGAAAAACTACTGAACTGCAAGTAATTAGGATCTTTTACTGAAAGGACGGGGCGCCAAAACTCACAACAAAGATCTTCCTTATAGGCCGCTGTACCAGAGTACAGTACCCGGGCGCTGGCACGAAGCTGTGGGTCGTTCAGACATGGTGAACAAATGGCAAAAAATAAAAAACGAATAAAACGTATGAAAATGAACAAAAATGTAAGAGGAAAATCAAAGCAGGGGTTTGCGAGTAGAGTGCCTGGGAACTTGCGATAAGCATGTGCAGACTGGTGCCCGTGCACAATCCGCTGCCAAAGTACAAGGTCTCGATCTTGTACCCGTACCCCGTACTCGAATATTCGCTCGGGCGCTCGCCAAAAGCCGCGTTCACACCGGTGCCCGTCACACACCGTGCCCCCCCGGGCACCCTGCCAGGGGCTCCAAGTGTGAACGCTACCTTAATGGCTACATTCTTGGATCTCATGTGAATCTCACAATACCACTCGCAGATTATTAAGTTTAAATTGCAGAAGAGTTATTACAAGAGACCATGTTAAGTATTGCAAATATTTGCAACTGATTTGAAAATGAATAGCAACCGATACATACTTCTAAAGTTTGGTAAAATCGATTTATTTTTTGCGGTTTTCGCCCCTTGGGGGGCCACTATCTCGCAAAAGAAGGGGACGGCTAGAACGAAATAACGTGCCAGTGTGCGTTTGGTACCAAATTACGCTTCCATGCCGAGTTTGAGGAAAATCAGTGAGATGGCCTGTGCAGCCATCTGCATGGTTCTCTCGCGAATCGACTCAAACTCCAAACCACTTATTTAGCATTATAAGATTTCTCGAATTGCCAAGACTGAACAGTTCGGACTAAAACTACCCCGTCCAACCACCAAAACCCAGGAACTATTTTGCTAAGAGAGAACGTCCACTAGGTTTCCGATAATGTTTTACTCAGTGTCGGTCAACAAAAATTTAGCTCAAAACCCGAGCATTTCCCTTGACTTGCCAAAGTTCACTAAGTGGCGTATCTGATTAGTGTCATATATACGTTACAATCAGACTTGATATATATAATTTACCACAGCATGCATCTCCGAGTCTATATGAATAGTCAGGACGGTTTCATTTTACGAAGTTGTTCTGCTTCTCGTTCATATGATAATACAGTAAACGATACGAACACACAACACGCTGCTACAGTATCTACACATCTCTAATTTCAAGTGAAACCGACTGTGTTTGAAGTTAACTAACCCTACCTCGGCTCAAGTGGACGGCGGAATGAGGTGAACTATCTAAACCGGAGTATTAACAAGGCCAGCTCGTCAGTCTCCCAGCTCTGGTTCACATTCTCTGTCATAAACTGCAATGGATCCTTTACAAAATGGCCGCCAGCCGCGTTAGGAACGGACACTAGACTTTGAGAATACAATACAAAGGAATGTTATGAAAGTCTTGAATTTCTACCGAGTTTTTTTCTTTATTAAGCAACCTCGACGACACAAAATAATAGGCTTAATTACAGAATACAATAATCTACACGCGAGAATGCATTAAGATGACCACCTGTCCACCATCGTCTTCAGAAATGAAATGTGTGAAGCCCAAGTGAACGTGAAAATATAAATAGTCCTGTTATTAGTTTGGTCTTTAGTTTCTACAATTCGCGCTCCTTGAGTCGCACATGGAATAATAAATACGAATGGATGATACACAGAGGAAAAGCGAAAAAAAGAAAGTAGAATTTCAGCGGCCGTTGTCGCAGCTGTCGCAATCCTAGCTGCTAGTCCCTTTTGTTGTATTCCTGAGTCCCAAAGCATATCCCCAACATCTACTCGTAACGCGGCTGGCGCCATTTTAGAAAGGGGTCTGTAGTCTCTATACCGCCACTGATTCATCTATCGACTTGTGCTCTTAAACCACCACAGTTGTACAAAGGAACACAGCAGAACTTTCGAGTTACGAATAAAATAAGTTTTGATTTTCTGATCACATAACTTAACGGGCAAATGTGTAGATTTCGCGTTTACTAATCCGTGTTCTGAAAACGGAGGGATCTAAACATTTCACGGAAATATAAAATAACTGTGCATGCATTCCTGTCACGAAAAAGATTACTCTGACAACTGAATCGCTAGGACGCAGTGCTCAGTGTTCGTTCTGGTGGATCTGAGAAGATTCTCTCTATTTTCCTACACAGACCACGAATGGAAGCAATGCAACATCAGCAATCAAAACATTTTCATACAACATCGGTAAGAAGGGCTAGAATTAACCCCTTTCCTGCCGAGATATTAAACTCTTCAGTTGTAAGAAACGAGTAACACCAAAGGATTCTTCCCTCTGAGAATTGATGTGAAATAGCTGGTTCAAAAGTTATCACTGTGTCAAGTTTAATATTCCTCCAGAAGAAAGCACGATTCGTTGCCAGAGTTAATTAGTGAGCAAGAACTACAGCCACTAAAACGTGGATCTGCATTCATGTCAAAGGGCACAAGAACTACACTTAGCTTTTCCATTCGCGGTTGTTTCAACATTTTGCCATAAAATATCGTAATTAAGGCGGTACATTTAATTTTTAACGGTATTTATAGATTTCATTATAACACTATAATATATTTTCAATTTCGCTACGTATTGTAATATATATTCGTTACGTATTGTGCTGTTCAACCGAGGTGAAGAACCATTCAGTGAATTTCCGTAGCTGCGCGGAGGCAGTGCGTAGTTCCTCCTGTAGTCTCTTGTTTTCTTTCTGATATTTTCGCAACTCGGATTCGCATCGTTGTCTCTCTTCTCCTTCCTGTATTGGGGACAAATACATTTGAGGTAATGTTTTGCTTAAAATGTTGATCCCCCTTAGCATGTCCTACATCTTAATCCCTATCCCCTTGCAAAGAAATAAATGAAGTTAAAGGTAGGTTCTTCTTCATTTAACTGTCGCAATTTTTCCTTGTCTTTTCTATCAGTTCTACTGAACAAAGTCAAGAGTTTCCTCCCGTCCTCGATTCGTTTACGATTCGCCCAAATCGTCGGGTGTTCATGACAATAATTTCCCTTCTCTCCTCGGATTAGTATCATATGGGGCACAAAAAATAACGCCCGGCGACTCTGCATATAGTAAATATGGTTAACCGTGTTATGTATTGTCAGAGATCGGTTTCACGACGATCATCAACACAAGCAGTACATCATTTATTTGCTGCCCCTGCTACTCTTATAAGGGCAACAAATGACGCAAACAGCCAATGATATCAAAACATTTGAAATACAACCGTCCACACTAAACTTAACAACACAACCATCTTCCTCCCCACCCAAAACACAGGAGCGAGAGGAGCCATATCTCAGCTAAACATATTACACATAACGGAAACGCCTTACCTTCATTAACGCATTGGAAACAATCGCTAGTTTCATTTCCAGCTCGGCTTCTCTTCCTATGCTCTCTCTGGTAAGCGTACTAATTGTTGAAAAGATGAAATGGTTTGTGAGTTCTAGCAACATACGCAAAACGATTTTCAGCACTGTTTTGGTTGCGCCCACATTTACACAGAATGTATCAGTTCTCTTCAGAACACTATGGCTCCAGCTACTGTCGAATTCGCACTTCTTAAATCTGGCATGACATAATCAAGTATTGTTAGGAGAAAATAAAAACTGATTACCGTTAAAATGCTGATACACCACTAAAGTCTCCCAACCAGTCTTGTAAGAAACGTATTAACGACAACTATTCAAAGATAACTGAGATGCGGCTCTTGATGCGGGAAAGGTTTCAAATTTATAAATTAATTAATCAACTGATTAACGAATCAACTAATTAATTAAATTTTAAATTGAGGTTACTAAATTATTTTAACAAGGTGATTTGCAAAGGACGTTTGATAATACTGAGTCCTTATGGTTTATGACGGAGTACATCAATATTCTGTTGTTGCGTGACTGCTGAAACATTGCACTGTGGTATATGCAGTTGTCACCAAAATTTGATGCACTACGTCACAAAGCACAATGCATAGCTCTATTCCCAATTTCTGCTTTAGACACAAACACATAAACTTCTCAAGGAAAACTTAACCGTGTTGTGCCCGACTGGATGGCGTACGGATCACTGAGTGAACCACGCATGCGTGTATATAACTATTATGACGTAATCAAATATACGAAACAACCTACCTCTCACCCGACTGACCACTTCTCCCACTCTGAAAAGTAACAAGACTTAACTTTAGAGAAGTTCAGTGATATTGACACCAGATTGACGTTTAAATACCGACCATTTGATATTATGGGGGTTTGCTTGTAAATTACTTTTTTGCACAAAAATTGCGCTGCAATTGTTTCCCTTGTTTTCTCTCTCCGACCCTCTCTTTTCCTTTAAAAATCCGTACCGTGCAAATTGTTTTTTAGACTGCTTTGGTCGTGCAATTTGTCCCCCCCCCCTCGAAATTCTTCCATCCCCGGCACACAATAACAACATTCGAACGATCTGTCCCGTATCGCTCTCGTTCAGTGGGGGCAACTGACTAGGTATGTCGAGATTTTTTCGAAGAACGAGCCACTTTGTAAACCAGAAACTGAACTTCAGTCACAAATAATCTATTCTAGAACTGGGGTACAGAAATACAAAACAAAATCGACAAGTGTGTTGAAAACAAAAAGAAATATTAATTTAAACTTTAGAATTATACAGTGTTATTAGAATGAAAGAACCTGTATGGTAATGAATGGCATCCTCGGAGACCCAGGGGCAATCCGAATTTTCTCTCGCCCCGACCGACTGCCCCTGGGTCTCCGAGGATGAAAGAGTGGGTGACCGAAAAATCTTCCCAAACATAATTCTTACTCAAACAATAAGACAAACATTCCATCTAATATCAGCAATCCATAAAATAGTTATTCACTGAAACAACTCAAAGCATATTCTGACAAGAACTTACCACTAATCCTCTCACTAGGTGACTAAAGCTACGGTTCGCTTACTCTTAATCAGCCGCTAAATGAGACTCTTAAACTGTTCAAGTTACGACTGAATAGAACTGCACAAAGATTTATTATATAATGAAACTTGGACAAGGTCTGCTGCCACATTAAAAATCAACTCGAGCATTAATTTTGTAACGCAATCAAGACGGACCATTTCTTGTACAACTTTCTGCTCATGTAGTTTCTCCGATATATGTTGGACAGCTATTAATTATTAACCAAGTCATGTGACAACAATATCTTTATATATTGCACCTTGTTCAGTGATTTCAGTGCCACTTGAATTTTTTATCCAAGTAATCTGTCCTGCAAACTTAAATTTAAATTCTCATTCGAATCTACAGCCGTTCGTTCAACCATAGCAGTTAACTTAGTGAGCCACATGTGTCATTCATGGCAAGAAAGGATAAAAAATTTCTCTTTTCATGACAGTGAACCATAGCGCAGCACTTGATAACGATTTTTTCAGTCTTTATATAGGAAAGGTACATGGATATGGCATCGCTTACGACAACAGCCTTTCCCGTGGCTGTTTTATAAAACGCCTTGACGCTGATATGGAACAATGTGGAGCTAAAAACGTTGTTCTCATAAGCACTGGTCTGCAGTTCTGTTTCCACTAGAACCAAAAATATACATGACTGATCGAGAATCAAGAGAGACAGAGATGGAAAGACAGATGGGGAGTCAAACAGACAGGGCTATATACAGATACATAAAGATGTATAAAAAGTCAGTCACTGAGTCTGACCGAGACACAAGCAGACAGACAGATTGGCAAATACAATACGGAAATATAATACGATAAGAAACTAATTCATTAAAATTAAATATCAAAGTGGATACATGTAGAAAATAATCTTCCAGGAAACTTGTCAAACGAAACTGTCCTTACTGTATGAGCAAATATCCGTTCGTCAAAGCTGTGTCTCCTCGGAACCACCGGAATATGAAATTTATGTGGTCCGTGGGAACGACCTCGACCTGCAAAGTACAAAGAAATGCAAACAATGAGTAAAACAATTTCAGTCCAGCTCGTAACATTCTGCAGAACCACGGTTACCGTCAGATAGGAGCAGATTTAGACGCCGCGAACTCCCAGACCTATCCCAACCTGATACTGCTTTACACCAGGTTCGACCTGGTCAACTGATAATCAAACACCGGACTTAGGTAAGTTGTACAGCTATGAAAGGGAAAGTGAGTAAGCGGGTAACTTATATAATATTCAGTAAAGCTATGAGCTGACATTTGTATGTTACAATAACTCATATGTCAGGTTGGTAAATTAGAGACGCTCCAAGGTTTTTTTAAAGTTTATGCGACACTCTCTGCTGGACCTAGATAATACCTCTGCCAGTTGTACAACTGAAAAGCTGCCACAACCGACGAATTGTTAGTATGTATTTCCACCGTACTTCACTGACTGAGACTACTGTGTATTAGGTTCGGTGCATCAACGGAGTGGCGTACAAATAGGGCTTAACATCATACATTTCTCATCCACCACTGACAATCAAATGTGTATTGCATCAGTGTTCAGTGCTGCTACGCAAGTTTGAAGTTACTGTCTTTTAGACTGAGTGCAACCAAGCACAGCACAACACGCTATTTGTATGCCGAGCAGACTGTTTCAAGAAAGTTCTGACGAACTTACGCGTCTCCTGAACTTGTCTGATTCCAGCATTGGTGCGCCAAACAACACGAACTTGTTTCTGAGTCGGAGAATCCATTTCTCAAGAATGCTAGAAAACTTGATCGAGGCATTTAATGTGGACCCATACTCCGACTTTATAGCTATACGTCACTTCACTGACTCGCGGTTCCACTTCACGGAACTTGTATATCAGAGAGCAATTAATGCAACATGCCATAAAAAACAACTCCCACGAATAATAAGATCTATTGATGAAAATGAAAGTTTTTGAATACGAGAACAGAACGCGCAACGGGGGCTACGAACTGGAAAAACAATCTTTTGTTAATATTTGAGAAAAGTTGGCCAACTTAATTGCAAGAACTTTTATCAAACTGAACTGAAACATGTCAAGTTCGTCTACACATGAAAGATGAATCTGTTGTTCTTCTAAACTAACAAGGTGAACCAGATACCAGAAATGAACCACCTCAAACCACATTTTCTCGTTTATAACAAAAAACGAGAAATGAATTTTGTAAATTGAAAGTCCAAAATCCAGTTACAAAATAGCATTGAGGACGCCGCAGGACCAGTTGATAATGTGTGTGTGTGTG
>JANVCK010060672.1:0-12463 GCA_026546655.1 Epizoanthus illoricatus | reverse complement strand
AGAACTCGGATAACAATACTTAATGCCCAGTTTAGTCCGACGTGGTTTCGTAATGCATTGCCCATCACTGCCCATCATTGCCCATCACTGCCCATCATTGTCCATCACTGCCCATCATTGCCCATCACTGCCCATCATTGTCCATCACTGCCCATCACTGCCCATCACTGCCGATCATTGCCCATCACTGCCCATCACTGCCCATCATTGCCCATCACTGCTGATCATTGCCCATCACTGCCCATCATTTTCAATCACTGCCAATCATTGCCCATCATTGTCCATCACTGCCCATCACTGTCCATCACTGCCGATCATTGCCCATCACTGCCCATCACTGCCCATCATTGCCCATCACTGCTGATCATTGCCCATCACTGCCCATCATTTTCAATCACTGCCAATCATTGCCCATCATTGTCCATCACTGGCTATCACTGCTGATCATTGCAAATCATTACCCATCACTGCCGATCATTGCCCATCACTGCCTATCACTGCCCATCATTACCAATCACTGGCTGATCACTGTCTATCATTGCCCATCACTGCCGATCATTAACCATCATTACCCATCACTGCCAATCATTGCCCATCACCGCTGATCATCGTTCATCATTGCCGATCACTGCCGCACATTAGCCATCACTACCGATCATTGTCCATCATTACCCATCACTGCCGATGATTGCCTATCACTGCCGATCATTACCCATCACTGCCTATCATTACCCATCACTGCCCATCGTTTTCAATCACTGCCAATCATTGCCCATCACTGTCCATCACTGCCCATCACTGCTGATCATTGCCCATCACTGCCGATCATTGCAAATCATTACCCATCACTGCCGATCATTGCCCATCACTGCCTATCACTGCCCATCATTACCAATCACTGGCTGATCATTGTCTATCACTGCCCATCACTGCCGATCATTGTCCATCACTGCCCATCACTGCCCATCACTGGGCGATTATTGCCCATCACTAGCGATCATTGCCCTTCACTGCCCATCATTGTCCATCATTACCCAACACTTGCCGATCATTGCCCATCACTGCCATTAATTGCCCATCATTGTCCATCATTGCCCATCACTGCTGATCATTGCTCATCATTACCCATCACTGCCGACCATTGCCCATCATCGCTGATCACTGCCCATTACTGCCCATCATTAATTATTTGTCCATCAGTGGGCGATCATTGCCCATCACTAGCGATCATTGCCCTTCACTGCACATCATTGTCCATTATTAGCCATCACTGCCGATGATTGCCTATCACTGCCGATCATTACCCATCATTGCCGATCATTACCCATCACTGCCGATCATTACCCATCATTGCCCATCACTGTCAATCATTGCCCATCACTGCCCATCATTGTCCATCACTGCCCATCATTGCCCATCACTGGCTGATCATTGTTGATCACTAGCGATTATTGCCCTTCACTTCCCATCATTGTCCATCATTACCCACCACTGGCCGATCATTGTCCATCACTGCCGATCATTGCCCATCACTGCCAATCACTGGCCGATCATTGTCCATCATTGCCCATCACTGCCCATCATTGTCCATCATTGCCCATCACTGCCGATTGTGTGCGTGGTTTCTTTCAGTGTTTCGATAGATATTCTGTAGATCAAAATCTCAGGGGTAAAATTTGGCTGCCATTTTGAATTAAGGGAAAATCTTCAAGATTTTGGGAGATTTGGGGGATCACGTAATCTGCTGTTCTTTGCAAACGGCCATATTAAATGCCGAGAAGACCCTCGGAACGAGGTTGTAAACAGTGTGAAGCAATGTGTAATGCCAGGCGTGGCAAACAAAAACACGACTGGCTTGGCTACCAAGAAGTTTCTTCACAAAATGGCGGAAGATGAGAATTAAATCCCAGTCACCGTTGATTTTAGGGTTTATCTAGATGTAGATTATCTTATAATTAAGTTTGTTAAATCGTGTAAAAAAATTAAATTCGAAGTTGCAGTGGTCAATGTCTGTCAATTGTTTATCTGTTCTTCAAATTTCGCGGCCTCATTTTATTGCACTGCTCAAAAATGAATTTAGGGACGTCTTCAGTATTTTAGAAACAACTCCCAAGTACATTTATTCTTTTCTAAAGTCTTCGAAATTGCTCCTGCAACGAAAAGCAGTTTTTATGTTATCGTCGGAGATTCAGTCGGAGACTGATCAACTAAAAGTTGATAAGCAGCCGGTTTGCTTTTCGCGACGAGGATGGAAGTTTCTAGCTACATGCATGACGTTTCGAGCTCTAGCTCTTTACTATATCATATTGATTCGTTCCAGATGTTTATTTCGTAGGGTGCTTTCCATTTGTTGTGATTTAGTGTTAATAGGCCGGGAAGGCCAAAACAAGAAACAATGTCAGAGCGAGATAGCTTCAAGAATCTAGAGATCTAAAAGGAGGGTCTAACTGGAACCAGTTCTGAGAACTGGCGTAGATTGCTAGCGTTCGGAAAACAATCCAGGCTTCTCAATTCGATGGAAAATACCAGTAGTGAGAATTCCTCAATGTACACTTCATTACTTGTTACAGCATGCAGCAAACATTTTCAAGAACCCTACTAGTTCCTCATACATCCAAGAACATATGTTTTAAAGTGTATGCTAGAAAGCCTGAATTTTTATATTTTTCATTATAGCAATTTCCGAACGTATAAGAACTATGAATTCAAGAATTAAAAAATACTATGATAGGAAGTGAATTTAAAATAACGATTTTTTCAAGCTGTTTAAAAGCTTTCTGCTAGACTGCGACCTATTGCCCACGGTGACCACAGATATGTTTTATGAATTTGCGTTTGTCATGGCATATATCCGTAAGAACTTAACTATTTCTTGGTTGAAACTAGTTCCTTAGTTAAAATGGAGACAGAATGCTTAGTTAAATATATTTGTATGTAGTTTAATAAATGTTGTGAGAATAGATTTCAGTTTAACACATTTACTTAGTCCACCTTCACATTTGTATATGTTATTGTTATTAAACTAAAACAAATTATAGATTTGCATTTGCTGAAAATAGATAGCTGGAAATGAAAGCTTTGCTTTAAATCGTCAGTATCAGTAGCAACAGTAATACAGAACTTTCAAACGAAGACCTATTCGAAATAGTTTGCAATATCAAAGCAAATATTATACGTATTAATAATTTATTGTCCTCTCGGATCGTAAGAGATAATTCCACACCAACGCTTCCGTTTTCTAATTATCATATATCAGCTGATTCTCAATCCAAGTTTTCCATTTTCAAAGGTTGTGTCAAATTTTTACTTTGCTCTGCATTTATTCTTGTATAGTTCAGAATGGCGGCCATATTTTGTATTAAGCGTTGCGAGAATTGTCTGTGGTAAAAACAAAATTATCGCAAATCTCATCTCTGCCTGACATTACAATTAATTTAAATTCGCTTTCACCTTTCGGTATGTTGTCTAACACCATTAAAGTACATCCAAGTCTTGTCAGTACTGTAGGGCAAATCTTTGCTAGCTTTAATCTATCCCACTTATGAATTGTTTCCTCTAAAGGCTTCATAAGAATTGAATCCGAAATAGCAGCGTGTATACACAAATGTATTTTGCAATTATAAATTTTTGATGGCATATGTTCCATCCATTCAATCTGAATAACAACAACCCAGTTCATTTGCTGCGCATAATGGAAAAGCCATCAACAATGCCCTAGTGAGTCAATATCCCACATATGGTGTAATTAGGTGAAGGCTCGTGGTGAATTGTACACAGCTTAGGAGAAGGGAGATTTGTTGATTTATGTCAAGACTACTTTGCAAGAAAATATGTAAATAGTGGAATTACAGAGATAACGAAAACTTCTCAATTGGCAAGGCTTGTTCGAATCTCTTGACGTCATACACCGGCAACGAAATCGCTTGGTTTGTCCGCAACCGGAACATGTTTCTTTCACGATTCTATTAATTCTTTAACATGAAATATTTTGGACTTGCCGTTCTTTTACGGAAAATAACTCCTCAACTAAGCGACCAAGGCAGCAATGAAGTGAGAACCAAATGAAATATGCTTGACCAAATTTTTAAGGGAGAAGTGCCAAGCATATTTGAAACAACGATTAAGAGAGAGAGCGGACGAACAGCTTCACCTAAGAGTCCACCGTTTGTAAACTACAGAAACGAAGACGAATTCTTGAAGGGATTGAAAGCTACGATATGTTATTGCGGATCATTTTTGACGTTTGGAATGGCAGCGGCTGTTATAGGGCCGACCTTGTTGGAATTGGGTTGCGTAACACATCTTAAACTGCACGGAGTAAGTTGGGTATTTTTTGCTCAAGGACTTGCTGCACTTCTGGGCTCAAGTCTTGGAGGCTTTCTCACCGACAGGTAAATGATTATATTCACTTAGCGTTCGTTTCTCACAGAGACAATTTTCGTCAATTTGAATTACAATAAACTTACTTTTGGATTTTGTTCATGTTCATTGCGTTAAAATATCATTTCTGTCTGTAATCAGAAAATTGTGACGATCAGCTAACCATCAGCAAACCACAACCTACTTTGCTCTGACAGATGCCAACTTCGCAATGATGGAAAGTTTCCTAGCGCCAATTGGGGCCCAATAAACAAGGAATATATTATTCGATTTGAGTCATGGTCGTAATTGTAAAAGAACGCAACTGATTTTAGTTACAGAATACGAAAGTGGAACTGATTTGTGAAACGGAATTCAAGCTGGTTCCTATGAAAGAAACAAATATTAAAACCAGCAAACGTTAATTTAGCGAAATTTATAGGTTTCAAATGCAAGAACGGAATAAATATCCAATGTCAGAGCTCAACAATTTTTTTGAAAATACAGGCATCGAACAAAAAATTCATGAACAGTGATGTATACTTTAATTTGATGAAAAATTAATGAATTTCATTTCAGCATTTATTTCCGTACAAATCATCACAAAGGAAACTTTGTAAACACAAAGTTTACAACCCACGTACACTTTATGGCAATTTGAAAATATTTTAAAGCTGCAAATACATAGAAAATGTAAATTGAATTACAATATCTCAGCCTGAGGTCAGGAAATGGAATAAACTATGTAGCTGTGAGATCGATTTTACATAGATTGGCGAGTAACCGCTAAACAAAAAGCAAAAACAAAACAGAAAATATTTACTGAATTTTTTCTTGCAAAATATTGAACCAAAGCAAGTATACAACTGTATATATTTATCTCAAACCCAAAACATTCGGGGCAGGCGCCGAATTTAATTAAAGTCAAACCTAATCGAAATTATCTCCAACTGCAAGTCTTCGTAAATATAGAAATTTGTTCTAAACGTGGAAGTTTTTAAACCTTACAAGGTTTTAATTTTCTCTACACATAGACGAGAAAATGTATGGACAGTGATGTATAACGATATGTGTATATGTAGGTAGTTTTACAAATGGGATGACACAGAATTTTCAGTTCTGGTTCCACATTATATATTGCTTTTTACTGGTTTTTTTATCATACTGTTCTTATGAATCAAACCAGTACAGTGTCATAACAGTGTGAATACCGAATCAAAATTGATTTGTTCTGGTACAAAAGCTTACAGCAATGTTTTTTGATATTTTGTAATGGCAGATACAAGGCTCATTTCCGCATGAAGAAAATGGCCGATTAGCCCGGAACAATTTATTTAATATGTATAGTTTCTAACAGTTTCATTAACCTGAACTCACGAATGTTTACCATTCTGTCCCAGGAACATTTCAATTCATTCACTAGTGCAGCTTCCATGTAAACGTCTTATGAAATACATTCTTCAGCGTTGTTTTTTGCCATAATCTTGCCGACGATTGCAAACCAAGAGTTCGTCTAGTTTGAACAAAACAGCGTACTTAATATTTGCCTTGTAACTGACGTTATAAAGTTTATTCATTGATGTTACTTTCATAAGTTAATGTTTTTGAAAAGCATGCCTAATTTAATTAAGACAATGGTTTTTCTTGTCAGATACGACTGTACGGTTGTGTTGCTGGAATGCGTGCTTTCCGTGGCCTTGTGTTTAACTATAATACCCGTATGTACTCTGTTTCCCATCATGCTCACGTTCTTCGCTCTGCTGGGGGTCCACATGGGAGTGATTGACACTGTGGCCAACAGTGTGCTTATCAAGATTCATGGAAAGAAGGTGAGGAAAGTAAACAATAAAAAAATCATCTAGCAGTTTTTACACCAGGTACATTCCAAACTCTGTCTCTCGGCCCTGTCTGGCCTCAGTCTTTGCAAACGGGATAGCCTCGTTTCCATTAACTGCTCGGTAAGTTCGGGAAGCACGGTTACCTAAGGTCGCCAAGAGGCCAGCAGGTATATTTTGCAGGTTGCAGGTTGAAAGTTAACTCTGATTCTTTTGAAATGCAATTTTGAAAAGTAACCAAAACCCTTTCCCTAAACCTAATCCTAAACCCAAATTAATCCTAATGACCAACCATACCTGCATGAGGACAATGACTAGGGACAAGGATTTAAACAAGAAATTCCAGTATAAAAGGGATAGCCCCTCCCCATTTCTCGCCTTGCAAGTCGAAGCAGAGCAGTAGAGAAGCAAGCGAGTGTTTCAGTTCTCTCGTGTTAGAATACTAAATTTCTTAGACTAAAATGTAAATAAGCGGGAGAAAAGTGAACAGAAGGAAGCTAATACCTTAGTAATGATTTCCAAAAGCGTTATAACGATGTACGTACTTTCACTTGAGGTCTTGCTAAGAGTTTGGTTTGAATTTCGCGCGATAGAATATTTCAGGGCTCACCCAAGCAGAGAAACACGTGTTGTGGGGCTGTGAGAGAAATGTTCATTCCACAGAGGTCGAGTGACAACTGAAAGTATCATTGGCCTGACCAATACCCTTTTATACCAGAACTTCGTGTTTAACCGGGCTAGGTTGAATGCATTACAAGAGATTCATAGTGCTAGTAATCACGATCAGGACTAAAAAGCTAAAAATGCTAAAATGATCCGTGATTTTCTCATAACCTGAAAATGAGTCTAAATAAATATCTGAATTATATCTTTTTTTTACTTCAGGTAGCTCCAAGACTGCAGGTAAGCTTGTACTATTGTCAAATATATTTATAACCAGTTAAGAGTAGATTAGCACAATATTATTTTATTATTTTACTTGTCTCATTCCAGGTTTGGTACAATAGTTCTGTTAATGCTAAAATGCACAGGGGCAGGGGGTTCTGGTGGCGGGGGGAGGTTAAAATGACCCACTACATGTTCTTTTTTACATTTTATACTAACAGTTTTTCATGTTTTTCAAACGTTTTAGCTGCAGTTGGTTTTCATTAAAAAAGACGTTTTCCGAATTTATTTCAAGTTGTTTGGGCTAAATGTTGTATTTAATTTTGCCATCGCACCTGTTTTCCAGTTTTCTGTGTCATTCAATTTAACAAATGGCTTACTTGTGTATCCTTATAGTTTACTAACGATCGATTGTTCAGGTAGTGGTAGAATAACTCTTCGACCTATCGAAAGTTGCGTTCTTGTTGGGCCAGTTCATACGAGCAAGGTATAGCTAGCTTTCTAATGCAGAAGTCAAGTCTTCTACTGTTTGAAGACTGTTTAGACAAAGGAACACTTGACTCTTACAGCTGAATTCAAAAGCTAGCTTTATCTTGCTCGTCTGAACACATCCATTGTACTAGCTTTGCAGCCAGGTGCAACAATTACTATGATTTGTAGGTGTGTTCTCAAAAATGAACCTGGGCACCCCCTCTTTCTATCGCAAAGCGTCTTTAAGTTGGTAGTGGTTGGCAACTCGGCAAAGTTATAACGAATTCTCACTTCTACTTGTTTTTCAATGGAATTTCCTTAACAAATATTTTGTTTCCTTAATTATAAACACCAGGCACTTCATTTCTGCTATGGACTTGGTGCCCTGTTGAGTCCCGTCATCGCGAGTCCCTTTCTTCGAGACAAGTGTCAAGGTGGTCATTTTCAGAGTAATATATTTGGTTGGACCCTGGAAAATTCTACTCTCTTTACAACTTACTTGGATTCAGAATTAACAGATCTTGCAGTGAACTTCAGCGACGAGAGTCTGGTACCGACCATAGCTAACCCTGCCGGAAGGAGCAAGTCTTATGTTCAGTTTGCTTACTGGGTGGTGGCGTCACTGCAGGTACATCACGTGATTTGGTCGTTAGGCTATATATACATTACATACGCTGAAAGGTGCAGCAGGCGACTCGAGATCTAACGGATATAAGACCGGAAATAGAGGAAGACAGGAAATATGGGAGATTGATCAGGAATTAGGGGGATTGATAGAGAATCGGAAGGAACGATAGGAAATCAGTGGCAAACTGGTAGGGACGTGATAGAGTATCCGAAGAACAATAGGCCGGACCAGGGAGAATGATAGGGAATCAAGGAGAACGATCTGTAATCAGGGAGTGCGCCCCTATCGTTCTGATTCCCTATCTTTCTCCCCAGTCTCACTCATTCTAGGTTCTTGCGCTCTGGGTCCTCCGTTTATCGGCAAAGCATCATTCTTAGCACCCATACCAAGAACCACGACTGAACACCCAGATTGGGGACCCAGAATGAGGACCCAGAATGAGGACCCAGAATGAGTAGACCCAGACTAGGGAACCAGAACGAGGACCCAGAATGAGGACCAAAACTGGGGACCCACACTGATAAAACCAGACTGAAGACCCAGACTGAGGACCATACTGAGGACCCAAACTGAGGACCCAAACTGAGGACCCATTCTGAGGCCCCAGACTGAGGACCTAAACTGAGGACCCAGATAGAGGACCCAGACTGGGGATATAGATTATAGAGTAGACAGAGATTTAGATTAAGTACATAGACCTAGGACCTAGACAGAGGATCGATACTGAAACCAAGACTGAGACTAAGATCAAAGGAAAAAAAAGAAAAGCAAGGCAAACAAAACTTCTACGCTTAGTTTAGGCGGAGAATAGCATCATCCCTACACATTTGCTATGGCCTCAATTGTCATTATATATGAACTATTTTATATACGTTCTGTTTGTTTTTCTTTGTCAGATTCCAGTCCTCGCCAGCCTCAGTTATCTTATATACAAACAGCGCCAGATCAGGCGGTCGGCGCCAACGCTATTCAACGGAGATGTAGTCACTCTTGCGGCTTTGCCGTCTAGAAGCCCAGACGGATCAAAAAAAGGTACCAGTTGAAAGCAGTAACAATAAAATATTTTACGATTTGTCAATGGATAAGCTCCAGTGCAGTTGATTTTTCCCCCGCAGTAGGAATCTATTTGGTCGCGAACAATAAATAATTTGGCTATTTAATAGTCTGTTCCCCTCCAAAACACTTATACAATTATGATAATTAATTTGCAATGACCAGGTCCAACGATTGTTTTATCATTTGAATAACAAGTTTGCTTTCTTGCCCGATGGAACGCAGTATCGCAAAGCGAATGCAGGCAACGCATGGTTTCACCTTTAAATTGCCATTCCTTTCGAGATATAAACAATTAAGCTTCCTCAATATTTCATTTCGTAATGGTGTTTTTTAGTTCCCGATAGAATTCTTCCTCAATTTTCATTCCTTGATCTATTTTCACTATGTTCTTCAGTTGACAACATCGAAAAGCGAACTACGAAGCTTCCAGCAATAGTCAATACTACGCATAAGTATTATTTGTGGAAAACACAAACCTTTGTATGTTATGGAGCTTGAGCAGAAATGTATACAACCAATAAAAAGGAATACTTAGGGGCCGACCATTTGACTTTTGAGGGGGGAGGGGGAGGTGAGTAGGTGTGATTTTGAACAGAAAATTCCTGCATGCCAACACGAAACTAAGAACAAGAAATCCTGCAAAGCTAAGTTCCAAATTAAAGCCCCTGTATTTTAACAAAAAAAATATTCCTGCAGCGTTTCAGCAAAATGAAATAAAATCTTGCACCGACAAGATAACACACCCCACCCCCTTCAAAAGTCAAATGGTCGGCCCCTTAATGAATTGTCTTGGCCTGTTTGTAGTCACAGAGGATGGCGGACGTGAATAAAAACGTGCTGAAGTTTGATATTGCAGCCAAATGGTTTTGAAACATATTTACGTATACCGTAAAAGCTCTATTTAGTCCTACCTCTCTATCGAAGTGCCCCTTTTGAATCAGAGGGGAAGGGGAAACGGTATTCGCCCCACCCCACCCCCCGTCTGTAAGACGGTAAAAATGTCCTGTCCTGATAAGATTAGTATTAAAGAACTTTGGAGTTCAAATAGATTCTGTATAGAAAACAGTGAACTTTCTAAGGATTTATAACTTCACAGTTTGTTATTTACAAGTTGTTTCTATTCCAGCGCAATATGTATGCCAATTGTTTTTGACAAAATATTTTTAAAATGTGTATGGTTCACTTGTTCAAATAGCTGCTAAAGAACCAGTAACCCCCCCTTCTCCTTTTGTCTCTCTTAAGAAAGTATAAAACTATAACTATAATTTCTGCAAAGTTTATATATTTTCGTTATGTTGCTATTTGTAGAATTATCGCAGATTTTCCGCCCAGCTGAAGAAGAGGAAACTCCCACCAAGTCAACTTTCGGAAGCTTCCCGGCCAAAGTTGTGTTTGTCACTGTTCTCGCTGCTACACTTCTGTTCATGTATGACGGGCTGCAGGTACGTCATGTTATCTCTAATATGCTGGATCAATGACTAAGCAGCTACAAAATCATTTTACATTTGTATGAAAACTATTGAATGATTATTGTTATTTTCAGGGTGCATATGGGGGATACTTGTACACATATGCAATAAAGAGCGAAGTCCATCTGGAAACGGGACAAGGAGCCTTTCTTAATTCTCTTTTCTGGGTAAGTAATCATTGTCAAATGAGGCAAAAGTGCGTGCTGGGGAAGGAAGACTTTTTTAGCACAGTGACATTTTGAACGAAACAAAGAAAGTGCAAGTATATCATTCCTCCATCCCACCCATAAGGGACGGACCATTTGATTTTGTGAGGGTGGGGGTGTGGAAGAATTTGTAAAAGAAAATTTACACAAGCCAAAAAACCAAAAAAAAAATTGCAAGACTCAAAATTATAAAGACAAAGAGAGAGAAAGAGAGGGGAAAAGCGAAAAAAGAATTTGCAGGCCAATTCCAGGGCAAAAACAAATTGCTCGCAAATCGTTCTTCCACCCCCACCCCACGATATCAAATGGTCCGTCCCTAACATTATATAGTTCGCTCGGACAAGCAAATCATTCTTCCACCCCCACCCACGATACCAAATGGTCCGTCCCTAACATTATATAGTTCCCTCAGGCAAACAAATAATTCTTCCACTCCCACCCCACGATATCAAATGGTTCGTCCCTAACATTATATAGTTCCTTCAGACAAGCAAATCATTCTTCCACCCCCACCCCACGATATCAAATGGTCCGTCCCTAACATTATATAGTTCCTTCAGACAAGCAAATCATTCTTCCACTGACCCCCACCCCACGATATCAAATGGTCCGTCCCTAAGAATCACTTTATAAGAGCTCTAAAGCTCAAATGTGCCTACCGTAAACGCTCTAATAAGCGTCCGGGGCGCATATTTATTTTCTGGCCTTCTAGAGGTGTGCTTAATAGAGAGGGGGTGCTTATTGGAAACTCGTTGAGAGCCAAAGTCGATGACATTGTATTTCTGAAATACCGATCTTTAATGAATAGCAATACTGCCTGTATACACGATCTTACATCAAATCCACACTCAAATGTATTCAGTGAATAAAACGTTAGCCCTATAGTATAATGTAATACAAACACTCTTTCTCTGAAACGTGATTAATCGGTCTTCAAAAACTGGTGGGGGGCGCTTAATATATAGAGGGGGCGCTTATTACAAATTTGAAGCTCTAGAGGGGGCGCTATTTAGAGAAAGGCGCTTAATAGAGAGGGGGCTAATTAGAGCGTTTACGGTAATGTAAGAACAAGCTCAGGCTGAGGTTTAGACTAGAATCATATATAACAATTGATATCTGTATGTTTCAGATGAAGTAATGAAATCCACGACTAACCGTGACATAAGTACTAATGCACACAACAGGGATCTGATTTTCCTTAGCAACCTGCTCTATCTTTTACTTCAGTGCTCCATTAATTCATTACTTGAATTCGACATTATTACAGGAAGTGAGAAGGAAAGGTTGGGTGTATTTTGGCATTCAGTTCTGGGGAGAGTGCTGGTCGGGACCTTCTGCGCATGACACATACGACGCATACGGTCAGTCTGAAACGGGCTGCTTCAACGATACCTGGGGAGTGGAATTCTCCAACTATGTGTACAGGCTGACAGGAGAAGGTATGTTGCTACGTTTTAGACAAACAGGAGCAGGTGTTGCTCAGTCGGTTAGTGCGCGGCCTTCTGAGTGAGAGGTTACCCAGCTCCATTCTCAGTGACCTCAACGTCTGTTTCG
>JANVCK010060561.1:0-12464 GCA_026546655.1 Epizoanthus illoricatus | reverse complement strand
AAGATTTCCAGAATTTTCTGCAACACACTTTGTTTGAACGGATTTTGGAAGCTATTGGTCGGAACGTGTTAAAAAAATCAGCACATGTCGTTTTAAAACCCGGTTTAACCGGGCCTTTATATTTAGTGACCCAATAACACAGGAAATTCGTACTCGTCTATTGCTATTACAAGTACACTTCTGTGTACGTACTGTATAATAACTGAAACGTATTCACGAAATTTTTCTGGTATTTGATATTTTGTTCTCGGCCACCAGAAGCGCATGTATGCAAAATATTGAGCTTAACAACCCATAACTGTAGGTGTCCTTGATTTGGAAAGCCAGCAAAGGTTTTTCCACTCTGTCATCTAAATTAGTAAATAGTAAATAATAATATTTACCAAAATGTTAGTTTTCTGCTTATCAAAATATCACCTCTCCCAAAGTACGGGGTTTATATCGCCGAATAGTATTCACGGAATTTAACAGGAAAGCTTGTATGCAAAATATTGAGCCTGTTGCATGTTGGTGTGGTTTTTCGTTCTGTTTAACCCCACCCTATGGCCTACCTCTCCAGTGATGACCTCTGCATGAGCCAGCAGTACTTCCAGCTGATCGAAATATGGCAAAAGGAAAGATGTATTCCGTCACAGTGGCGGCGCTGGTATTCCGTCTGGGGGCTTTCCTCTTTCTAGTGTGTGCTTTGCTTCTACTGGAGAGGACTCTGAAAGGGAATTCCGTGCTGTTGATGGTATGAATTATAATACAAGTTACAACGTCGAGTTGTCTTTTAAAGCCAATTCTGATTCAGCGGAAAAAGTTGGATCTTCTCACTCTCGCGGCCAAACACATGCCAAGCCCATCGAGTACAAAGTCAGGCTGGAAAACTCACAGCATTCTTCATTTCGTCAAATTTTTCATGTGCTCCTACTTTGTGTTTTCAGATTTTCCCATAGCCACAGACGTATGAGTTTATCTCGTTATCAGCCGTCCGATTTGTCACTACGAAGTCGGAAGTGGTGACATTTTGAGAGTTCAAAGAGCGAAAGTGATTCAAGAACCGTTTCGTGGAGTTACGTCTTTCAGTCCTTTATAGCTCAAACATGTAACAAGTTTCACCAATCTGTTCTTTGGGTAAAATAATGGTAAATGCAAAGTCACTCAACGTGCAAGTCTTCAAGTAATAGGTATATCTGCACGGCCCCCTCCGCCATGCAGATCTGCCTATATATAAATAGCTGTTACTATATAGCAAGTGCGTATGGGTCTGAGGGGGCTGCCCCCCTTTCATTGATACTTTTGCTAAGAAACATGTAGCTGGTTATAAAATTGTTTCAGGATCAGACCCGCTTTCCTGCTCCCCTCCCCCCTTCAGAATCGACCCCTCTGACTAGAACTGATTTTTATTAATTTTCGGTGTGCCAGACCACTGTTCTTTACTTGGGCCTAGAAATGTGTCGATGCAGGAAAATAAATGCAGTTTCAGGCTCCCAGACCCCCTACAAACCTGTGCCATTGGTGCTCATTTGCACATCCCCATGTTGAAATTATCCTGGCAACAGACCTGAGAAAGTACATAATCCTGATATTTTATTTGGCCTAAGTGTATATATTAAAAGTATACATCACTGCATAACTGTGTTCCATGTTTTTACAGCTTCTCCTGTGTATTATTACCCCATTACCAGCTGTTGAATCGGTTACATATCTCCTGGAAAGGACATCTCCAAAACTGCTACTAGTTTTCAGGTTTGTTTCCTTTGTAGCTCAAGGGACAATGATCATCTGACATTATATTTCTTTGAAGTGTGGGATTAATTTGATGATAATGGTGGTACATTCGGTACAAGGGGTCCCAGATAAGGTCAGATAGTGAATCACAGCAAAGCTTGGAGACTGGACACTGGTAATGAATCATATATCAGGGTAAAATATTTGGAATTAATAACAAATCTCTCACTTAATAGTTTATTTTGGCAAATTATAACATATCATGTCGTCCCCTTTGATCATGAATCACAAGTTTATTTTTTTACCTTCATGGATCATGGGCTTCATTTTATCCCAGATAATGAATGACATAAAAGCCCTTTACCACCATGTAATAATGGTGACAGTTAATACTTAATATGTACAACAAGATAATTAAAGTTTATGATAATTATAATTTGATACCAAACAGAATTTACAGCAGAATTGTTGGGGTCCAGTGGAAAATTGTTACAGTGACTTTGCAAGCCATCTTCTCCCCAGTTAGTGCAGTCTTGCAGTTTCTTGTGTTCAGCTGGTTGGAGGAATACTGTTGGTTGATTGTCAGGATAATAAGGTTTGCATGTTATCATTATTTTACTCCCCTTTCCTTTCCCCATTCATTTTGACCTGCCCTTTAGGGGCCAGTTCCTCAAAAGTCAATTGACACTTATCTAGGATTTAAGGCCTAATTGTGTGAAATGTCCTTAACCCCTCCCCTCCCACAGAGGGTTTTTGGTTTGAAAGCCCACCCCCCCCTCCAAATCTCTAGTTCAGGCCCATACATTTGTTTAAAATGTTTGGATTCTGAAACCCCTCTCCCCCTTGGAATTTTCTGGAACCACACATTTTAGATTCAGTTGGATTTCTGAATCACTAATTAATTTATTGATGTTTCAAGAAATTATGCACCTATCAATGTTAAGCTGGAGGGGAGGGAGGCTGGGCATTTGAACTCAGATAAAGATTTCTGTTCAAATTCCCCACCCCGGGCAATTGTTGATGGTCAAATGAGTTGCTCATTTGCTGCAAAAACTTGTCATAATTTGATTAAAATGGCCAAATATCCCCACCATGGGCAGTTAATGGCTGTCAAATCCCCCACATATGCCCGGCCTCCCCCCCCCTCCCACTTAACATTGATAGGTGCATTGGTATTGTTCAAACCTTGATCACTGACCCAATTGACCAATTCATGATTTGTGGTCCATTGCCAGTCTTTGAGGCACAGAATCCAAGTAAAAGAAATGACTGGTTGCTAAGGAAGATTAACACTCAGTTTCTTTATTATCTTTTGGGCTAAGGGGTTTTTATTTATAGAACCTCTTGTTTGGTGCACAGAAAAGAGATTGGTACGGTTGATGATGTCATCATTTTCTATATATTATGGAAAATAAATTTTGCAGCTTCAAAGCTTAATAATGTGTTCGCCTTGGACAAAAGAGAGTAGCAAATATTACTGTTGTTCAGTAAAAACAGGGGTTGAAAAAAGTATGAAGCATGTTTTTTGAGAAAAACTGCTGTGGAAGGAAATATAGAATGATGTCATCTTTTTTATAAATAGTGGATACATTTTTGGAAAATCACTTCATACTTTTTTGCAAGTGATACACAGGAATGTGTTCAGAAAAAAGTTGGCAAAAATATGTAAGGGTCACAATTTTTTTAGTTTTGTCATTTAGTGATGTCATGATATATAGAGAGAGTGATGACATCATCAACCACACAAAATTTTTCTCCATGGAAAAAATATAGTGCACAACAAAGCTTTAATTTTCCTTAGCAACCACTCATTTGTTTTACTTGAGAGCCCTGTTAATTTTGTATTACTGCTGATCAGTATTTGAGGAACTGGGCCTGATGAAGTCAGAATCCATCCTGAGCTCATAATTAACTAATATACTGGGATGTGTTGTCCAAAAAGGGTATCATATAATCATATGTCCATAAACAGGGTGTGGCTTTTTATCGTTCCTATATTTGTCAAAGACAGGGTACTATAATACTTTTAACCCTATTAAGACTGGGGGGGGGGCAGTCTTTCTAGTGCCTGTGCCAATTTCAGAAACAAAGAAGTATTGATTATTTTAAGATAAGTACTGTAATTCTGGAAGTTTAGTACTTTCCCAACAAATACAAAGAAATCCCTCAATTTCTCAAGCAGCCATATAATATTTAATCATTTCTTATTTAATCATTTTTGTTTCAGCTTCTCCCCTCCCATTAAATCTAAGAAAACATTATTTAGGGGCAGAGGGGGTTTAGAACTTACAGCTTCCCACCCCCTTCTCTCTGGCCTCCCACCCGGCCTTATAACCAGAAGTGAGCATTCATTTTGCCAGAAGTGGGTCTGTTTTTGTATAATTATTTTCCTGTTGCATCTTTTCAAAAATCCTGCACCAATCATTTGGTCTCCTGCCCCTTGCTCTCCCTGCCCCCTCCCCCCTCTCTTGCCCACTGTTTAGTCAGACTTATTGTTTCCATGTACATTTCAGGGTATCCAACACTGTCTTGCTTCGACTAGTATACCTAGCAGTTGCACCGCCTCCACTCGTACGACTTGTTACCCTCCTAGCGGAGGCCACCTTTGTTGCACCAGTGGTCTGTTTAGGGTAAGACCAGTTTTAGAAAGTTTTATAGACTTGGTACTCGGGCAGACACTAAACAGCTGGTAAATAGAGTCAGAAATATATAGCAAGAATAAAATATTCTGTTAAATGTATGTAAATGACAGTATGCATCAAAATATGCAAGAGTGGAACTGAACTAGAATTAAATGAAAATTATTATAAGAAAATATGTAAAACATCTTCCGAGCTGCCAACTGGACTGTAAAACATTCCCAGAGTTGCTTCACAAAATAATCAATAAGGGTTGTACGTGAATTTGCCTACAGTCAGCTGAGAAAAAAGAAAATTGAGGAGTGCAAGAATTTAGGTTGTGAGGTGGGAAAAGCCCCCCCCCCCCCTCCTGTTAGGGTTGATCAAATTGATTGTGTGAATGTTGCTTCACAGCTTCTTGGTACCAGTCATTCGCACTTTATTTCCAAGACTGAGTGGCTGGGTTGTGTATATACATCATTGTATTCCCACTGCACCATGGTATAACTACAGAGAAAAAATATTCAGGTGAGATCTGTTTTCTGATTTCTATAATTTAATATCAGGTATCTGGTGGAGATCCAGGATATGGTGAGAAGGGGTTTGATTCTTGAGTTTCTAGGTGAGGAAGCTTCGGTGTACCTGTTCCCTGAGAAAATGTGGAAAACAAAGGTTCTCAGAACTACTTTTGAAGCTGAGGGTGGCTCAACCGAACCACCTGAACCCTCCTTGGATCTGCCTCAGAATATTACTGTACTGCACAGGCTGTCTAAGCTCTCAATGTGGGTGATTGAGTAGATTTTACAAGACTTTGTATGTAGAAAAATATCTTTTTATAACACTTTGTATGGAAAAAAATATCATTTTTGAGAAATTGTTGAAAATTCATACAAATGGCACAAAGAAAGTTTCCTTACTTGTGCTTACAAGCTTCCCTTGTGTCTTCCTTGTGTCTTCCTTGTGCATTTTGAGGCCATGCATTGCGTGTGATTTAGGGAAGATTTTCAGGTCAGAGAGCATGGACAAACTGTGATTACAGAACTGTAATTATGCTACTCTGAGCCACTTTTAGAGCAAATGATTCTACACCCCTGAAATAAAAATGGCTTCTAGATTTGCTATTGATGAATCACTGATATATATTACATTTATTCATACACTGATATTACATTAATTTATTCACTGACACTGCTACAACCAGGATCCTTATGTAACATAGTTTTACACTTAAGTCCTTAGAACTCTAATCAACATTTACATATCTTAGTATTATTCCACATTTTTTATGTACTTTTATTTGTGCAATTTTAAACTTCAAGGAAGAGTAGATAGTTATTCGTAGTTAGCATTTTACAGGTGATTATTGCCACTTTGTGGAAATAATGTGAATAAATTGTTGTTGGTGTTGTTGTTATTATTAAATTATTATTATTAATAATATTACTGTTATTATTATTATTATTATTAATATACGAATGTTTGTATTCCACTAGATTGCTGTGTCTTGTAGTTTTTTATCTTGCATGCATTGGCCTGACCTTGCCAGGGTCATCTACAGTGATCAATTATCTAGTGACAGGGCATTTCTACCCTGGCTTCTCTATGATCAAGTAAGTCATGATTATTAAATGTGAATTAAACTGAACTGAATAATTTATTTATTAATAACTATTATAAGTAATAATTGTGGAACAATCATCTATCAGCTTTTCTTAGACTGTCATAAGGGTTTATTGATACAATCAAGTGACCCACAACATTGTTCTTTTCCCAATATGTAAGAATACATGAGAAAAAAAGGGGCAAAGGTGTTAGAACAGCTGCAATAAAATTAATTCTGTAAATACCTGTGTATAGGCCACAGGTTTTTGAAGGAAAAGCAGGTCCACATTTGGGGGTGCGGCTCATAACAGGTACATGCATTTCTAGCTCATAGGGAATTTTTTCCCAAAATGTAGTCGAAAGTTTGGGGTGTGGCCCCGTTTGTATTTATGGTACATAAACTCTAGGCATCACCCCAGGGGAAGGGGTACATGTACTACAATTTTATAGAAAAGTGACTAATGCTGAAATCGAGTTGCTAATTTCATAAATTAATTTAAAGTTGTTGAATTCATTTTTGTCATGTAAATGTTTATAAAGGGCAAATAAACTGTTTTTATCTTTTGAGACTTAAGTATTTAAATAAATAATTTCTAATAAATTATTTTAATATTAATCTTTTAAAAAATGTTTTTTTCAGGATTTGGCCATGCAGGTCAGAACCAGCAAATATGAACAGTGTATCGTGTTTGTTCATATACTATTTTCTGGAGTTCTCTTTTTGTGTTGTAAGTGCAGTTAGAACAATGATCTTCTATGCATACAGCAGATACATGTATGCTTATCAAACATCTTGGGACATGCAGCTACACTTAAACTATCTGCTGAAAATTAAAGGAAATTTCTGGTTGCCTCATCTCCGTCTGCTGGCTGTTGGCATCATAATACCCTTTATGGTGGAGAGATTCTGCCCACTACAAGTTATTAGTAATGTGGTTAGTATTGGGTCAAGCATGATGTTTCTTGTCATTCTGAATGGTCACAGCAAAAGCAATATAGGCATGTACTTCTTTGGGACTTGTATGATTACAGTGCATGTACAGAGTATTGTCGTTGCCATATACAGTATCAGGAACACACTCAAGATGGCATCCAATAGTTTTGTGATGTCCATGTGGTGTGCAGTTGCACTGTGTCTCATGATTCACGTATCTGTTGACACTTGCGGAAGGATTGTTTTCAAGCTATTGAGGCCAGCTAAAGATGTGCTAATGACAGCTGATAAAGCTGAGTCAAATGCATCACAGTGAGATAATGCACAACTTACAATATATATATATATATATATATATAGCCTATTTCCCAGATACACTCTCATTTTCTGAGAACAATAACATCAAATTAAGGCTTGGTGGCAAGTCTAATTATCTTCATACATTTTCTTTAGTTTTGGCACCTAACCTTGATTGTGTGGTTCCACAAAATATCCATACTCCCCCACTGAGGGTTTGAACTCCCACCCCTTAGGAATTTCCACTTCAGGCCCATACATTCCTTTAAACATTTTGGATTCTGAGGCCCCTCCCCCCTCAGAATTTCCATTTTCCCTCCTTGGGGGGTATGGATATTTTCTGGAATCACACATTTCATGTTATTGTTCCCAGAAATTGGAGCATATATCTCTAAAATGGGCCATTCCTTTGCATCAAGCAAATTTCTGTTGCCAGTCAGGTGACAACTAGTCAAACCTGAATTTGCAAACTTAAACTTGATAATTCATAAGTCTACATTAATTTTGCTTGCAAACAACACATACATGTATTGTGGCACCTGCAGAGAAAGGTTTGACTAAATTTCACAGACCTGTAAAATGATCTATTTGAATTTAATAATGTTCTTGAAGCCAAACAGAAATAAATAAGATAGGCTTATTTGTGATTATTATTGGAATTGAGATTGACAATAAAAGCATTACACATGTACTACTGTCTCAGTACAAATAATGTGTTCTGACAGACTGTTGCAACAAATGCTAGGATACTGTTGTTGGTAGACTGCATTTTATTTGAAGTTCCAATGTGAAGTCTTTATATAACTTAGTATATCAACCAACACGCCCATAGAATTCCCCACAATGCACATGTACTTTGGTATGATTGAATATTAAACAGTCCATTAAAAATTTGTCTGCCCAGCAGTACTCTGAAATATTGTAGTATTGTTAAATATGAATATTGTATCATTCAATTACTAGTCCTGATAGTAAACACACTATCATGATATAAAAATAATATAATTTTTTGCATTCAACACAGTTCAACAGCACTAGTAATATCAAGTTAATAATTTTATATAGCTTATGAATTATTATAGTGTATTAAACACTACCTTTATCATCTGCCAAATTTCTCAAAAAATGTGTTAAACACATCTCTAACCCTAACTGAAAGTTTCGACTGTCGATCTGTACTCTTTGAAAAGGTACCCGTTAGGGATAAAATTAGCTTGAGCCACACCCTGATTTGAACCTTTTAGGGGTTCAATTCAAATTTTTTGATGAGCATCCCCATCCCTTTCATATGGGAGCCCCCCCCCCCCGGGAATGGCATAAGCCAATGTTATCATTGTAGGCAGTAGTATTATCGAGGTGTAACACACCCCTTATACATGACAAGTAAATGGTGCAAGCCTTCTGCTACCTGAAACAGCATACACAGAATGTATTCCAAGTATTCCGGAATAGGAAGAGCTCCCAAACGAACGCTTATTCCAATTTATTCCGACTATTCTTATTCCAGAATAGTGCCAAACGAACATGCCCTTACTGAAGAAAATGAAATAAAGGCATTATTAAAGAGGGCTCTCAAGTAAAACAAATGACTGGTTGCTAAGAAAGCCTAAAGCTCCATTGTGCACTATATTTTTATGCTAGGAGGATGTAATTAATAGAAAACAGATTTTAGGGCACAGAGACAAATTTTGTGTGGTCGATGATGTCATCACTTTCCATATGTCTTTATAATTTTTATTAAATTGTAAACATATTGTAATTCACCTGCCATGGGTGTGAAAATATGTAAATAAACCATTATTATTATTATTATTATTATTATTATTATTATTATTATTATTATCATATATCATGACATCACTAAATGACAAAAATAAAAATAACTCACGACCTGTATGTATTTTTGCCAATTTTTTTTCTGAACACATTCTTGTGCATCATTTGCAAAAAAGTATGAAGCGATTTTCCTAAAATTTATCCATGAACTATTTATTATCACTGACAGTAAAAAATTATGTCATTCTATATTTCCTTCCACAGCAGTTTTAGGGGAAAAAATGCTTCATACTTTTTTCAACCCCTCTTTTTATTGAACAACAGTAATATTTGCTACTCTCTGTTTCTCAAGCCGAACACATTAAGCTTTGAAACTGCAAAATTTATTTTCCATATAATTATGGAAAGTGATGATGTCATCAACCACACCAATCTCCTTTCTGTGCACCAAACAAGTTTTAATTTATAAATTAAAACCCCCTAGCCTAAAAGATAATGAAGAAACTGAGTTTTAATTTTCCTTAGCAACCAGTCATTTCTTTTACTTAGAGTCACCTTAAGACAAAACAGACAACACAATTACTTCCAGAATTTACCTTTTTGTTTAGGATATTCTAATGATGTTAACAGGAAAGGGGTCTTGTCAATTTCAGGCCATACTATGCAATTCACTTCAGCTTATAAAACATCCACACTGGCATTTCTAGTTTATTTTTAAAAAAAATCTGTTTTTCCACCATAATTAATTATGGCTTGGCAAGTGTTGTCTTGATGGACTTGAATAAGGTCTCACAGAACTATAAACATGATAGGATGTTGGCAAAGAAATATGATATGGTACTTCAATGTTATGTCATTAATTGCTCCAAAAATGCTGATCAAAATATCCAAGTATGGCCTAGTCCGTTAGACCCCTTTCTTGTTAGTGTGCTATATTATCATAGTAAAGAACAAAGATATAATATTTATTTACTTCCAGCAGAGACAGGGTGGTAGCCCACAGCTCCTACCCTAAATCGGTCCCTCAAGAGGGCACATATTTGACCTGCTCCCTATAAAGCAGTAGTTAACAGTACATAACTATGACTTTGTACATGTATACGATACTGCAAGAAAATTGAATGTTTTCTTACAATACCATAATTTAGTTGCATAATTTATTGTATATAAATGATATACATTACTGTATATAAATGGTAATAAAACTACTAATATAATCTACTGACTATCAACGGCACTGTGTGTGCAGCTCCAAATCAGAACTTATTCAATTATTTTAAAATTGGAAATTTGTTGTCAAAATTATTTTAGAGCACTTTTGTTACACTTTTGTAATTAGTACTACCACAGTTAGCCATAAGATTTAAATAGTAATTTAGTATGGAAAGAAAACTGACTAATCAATTGAATAATTATTTTTAAATACCATCCAGTAAAAATTATTATAATAAATAGTTTATAGCTTGGTTTGAGAATTCTGATACAATTTTTGCTTTTCATAACTCTGGCCAAATGTATAGCAGGCCCACTGAAAGCATACAGAAAAATGATGTAAACTACCTTAAGGCAACTAAATTTGCGATTTTTGCGACTGTTCAGCAAATCGCAAAATTTAGTTGCCACAGTGATTTGTACTCACGAAATTTGCCCTGTTTTGCCCAAATTGTTGCATCTTGTTCTTGTCTGGAATGTTTTATTTCTCAAGTGTGCCAGAAAATTGTTCTCCTCAGTCAAATCTTTCCAAAATTGCAAAATTTAAGCATTGCAAATAATAGTAGCTTTAAGGTATGAGAGATGGCTGAGTGTGTACCAGAGGAAACTTGTACTCTGCACCTTTTTCATGTACCAGATATTGGTGCAGCAACGTGCCACACGTGCTCCAAATAGGTACATGTGTATGTATAATTAAAAGACCTGAACAAAAATTAATAACACCATGCTTCACATGGAGGTCTCCTGTTTCAATGTCAATCATTTTACAACTGCCCACAACATTATAAAAATAATTAATGTATGATAGATAATTTAAATAATTCAAATTCAGCTATCTAGCTTTATTTATAATTATAATTCTAAACCCAATGTCTTAAAATACACTGCATCTTGATATTCTCTATGTTTCTTAAAGACCCATTCCCCTTGCACCCAAGATGCTTTGCAAGTATTTATTGAATTTCTTGGGGCCTAGTAAATTTCGGATGGAAAATTATGATTTGTCACATTGACTTCTAAGGGTCCATTCGTTATGGATATTCTTATTCCAGAATAAGAATACATGGAATACATTCTGGCCATTCTGCTACCTGGAACAGAATACGCAGAATGTATTCCAATTAGTATTCTGCAATAGGAATAGCTCCCAAACGAATGCTTATTCTGATTTATTCCAACTATTCTTATACCGGAATTGTGCCAAACGAACATGCCCTAAGTGGTTCAGACTCCAATAAATATGAGAATAAATTAAACCACCTGTGGGCTGTGATAATAAAGATGTACTGCAATGTTTATTAGATGTAAACAATAACAAATGCTTGCAAAGCATTGTGGTTGAAAATGGGCTTTTAAAAGACTGGTGCTTGCTCTATCCTGCCTGGTTGTCGTTTTCCTGTTAATGACCGTTTCAAGCAAGTAATGCACAGATCACAGCCCTCTTTTGCCTCCTGACTGACGAGGTTGAAGTTCAAGAATCCGTGTGGCAAGTCCTGCAATATGTACAGCTCTATATCTTTTCCCAGACCTCTCAGGCGCTTTGCAAACTCGACTGAGTCATCAAGAATTGGGTCTAGGCTGCATGCCTGTGGGAGGACAACATGTATGGAACTTTTAATTTAATTTTTTTTGTTTGCTTTGAAGACAACATTTTGAAGTAGTTGCTGCTAAAGTCCTGGGTGTGACAATCAGAAATGATAAATTCTATAAAGTGGAATGATCGTGCATAGATATTATTACGTTAGTTAATATAAGGCATCTATTGTTAGCATCTTTTACCTGGCCCCATATAAACAGCCCAGGGGGGTTACTCCTGGGAAGAAACAATGGGGGAAGGGGGGAGGGGAGGGGGGTCTGTAAGTTGAACTCAACCCTAAACCTAAAAAAAATAAATACCAAATTTTGGGTGAATTTGATAGCCTAACAAAAAACCTACAACATACAACTTGAAAATCCCTCAATTCTTTGGCATATTGTGACCCTAAAAAATACCAAAACTAATTCAGGATAAGTGCTTTACTGTACATTGAGATAATTTTTTGGAAGACACTTTAAGGCTATAATTATCAGACACCATCTCTGACATGTCTAAATTGATACCCTAAAATACACAAAATGATACCCCTTAACTTATAAATGTAACCCCATTACCGTAAATCCCGGTGTATAAGCCGACTTGGTGTATAATTTTCAGAGTAAAAATATCAGATTTTCTGTGTTACCGTTGTATAAGCCGAACCCCTATTGTGGGGTTGAACTGGATAATGAAAAAAATTAGTTTTGACATTTCTGCATACAAGGAACCTCAAAAT
>JANVCK010060450.1:0-12466 GCA_026546655.1 Epizoanthus illoricatus | reverse complement strand
TTAGTAACACATCCCGCGGGAAACACGCGCTCCAGGAATAGTTTTGGCTTACAACTCCAGCTCTCTGCCGCGACGTTTAATAGTTGAGTCATGTATTCCTGCGAAAAGCTAGGAAAAAATACTGCCTGACAAGTTTGCAGCAAAAATGTAACTTTACTAGAGCTTTTATTGCAGTATTCTCAAATGCGATAGTCTCACAACGAATTCGCGAGTAGTAGTACATATGTTAATCCTGATGAGGGTTACTGACTTCGCATGGAACTAGTTTTTTTTCCGCTTCAGTGATCCAGCGTCGTACGACCTGCAAGCAAACGTTTTCCCCCTAGTCTTCTCTTCGCAAGCAAGAGTAAATAATCGTCTGCTGGCAGCTAGCATGCGAACGGAGGCAAGTACTTATTGCATATATGTCTTGACCATATAGGTAACAAAGTCAATACCTTTTGCTAAATAGCACTGCATGGCATTATAGGTATTGTTTTGTTAGGGAGTGGTCATTATATAAGGGGAGGGGTGGTGGGGGGTTGGCAAATGGGAAAGTAAGAAGTGAAAACTTTTCTGACCCCCCACAATAATGAAGGTGAACTTTGAGAAACCCCTTTTTTATACCCCCCCAATCCAAACTCGCATCTACACTATACAGTATAAACAATAATATTTTGAGGGAAATAGAGAAAAACACTTGTCAAGATTTTATAAAGATTTCATAAATCTTTAATTGTTACAAGAGTATGAAGTGTAACAACACTTCCAACTGTGATATGGCCCTTTATTTATGGGCTATCTCTTAAATACCTTTCTTAGACGATCGCTTTGTTCCCCAAGTCTTCCTTTGAATATTGAATCTTTAATTACTGTATACTTTGGAACACCGACAGTATTTCAAATCCTCAGTTTAGGTTAGGTGATACAGAAACAAGTGATTTATAGACACTGTAGTTTTAATAGCATGCTGAACTGGCTGAATATCTGCATCAGGGTATAACTGCCATGCAAAAATATGTGTATATCATTCTGAGTAATATGTAATAATATATTGAGATATTATTTTTACCTCGATATCGTTTAGCAGGGGTGGATCTATGATTTTGAAAGGGGCACCATATAGAGTGAAGACTAATAAATTTGAACAAGTATAACACAAATGCCAAAGGAACAAGGTTTTAGCGGGGTCTGGGAAAATCGGTTTCCCCCCAAAAACTTTAAAAGTAAGATCTCATAAATGGCATTTACTACACTTTAAGAGCACGTTTGGTCACATCTGAACCATTAAAATGGCATGCCGGTTTGCATCTTTGAAGTGAATTCATCCAAGAATTATCGATGCAAAAATCCCAGTTTGGACTGAAAAGTGGGGGGCACCCCATAAATCTGCCACTGTGTAGTGTGAAAACAATTCAGAAATTTCAACAATTGCTAATGCAACATCTAGTATATTGATTTATACATCAGGCATACTTTAGTAAGTATTATTAGCATTCTATGTTCTTTACCAGAACGAACGGTTATGTTTTGACAAACATCTGTGCATGCTGCAAATATTTTGCGTCAATGCACTACCAATTATTACTGTTTGCAGCTGTGCGAGCGCCGAAAGCACAAGCATCTACAAGAAAATGTGCAATTTTGACACTCTAAAATGCCATTTACTGAATTCTAAAGACTAAAACCTACAATAACGGGTAGTAAGCACAAAACTTCCTTTTCCCGCCTCTCTTATCCTGTAAAACGTTTTTGAGCCCCCTATGGAAGGGAGTGAGTGAAACTTCGTTTGCCCCCCCTCCTATTTGCCAACCCCTCCCCCTCACCATAAATAATGATCACTCCCTTAGGTCTATATTGTAGTAAGTAAAGCAGTTGCCGGTCCACTAGAGACGAACGTGTTCTTGAGTATATTAAAAGCGGGATTGTCCTATGTGGAGATCACAACCAGCGTACTTTATACAATCAAGCAAAAAATAATACAAGACTGATCGCTAGCTTGCAGCTTTTAATACATTTTCCAGTGTTTCAGATGGCAAGACCTATTTTCTTTAGGGACAAATTTGCAGTGGAGAATTCTTATTTATCTCTAGTCGGCGCTCATCTAAGCTACGCCACCCAAAGAATTCATGCAGAGACGTGCATCCAGGTTTATACTCAGTTTACCGTTTTCCTCCAATATGATCATATTCCTCCAGACTCACCGTTACAAATCTGCTACTGGCACGAATATCTGGATATGATCTTCTTTAAGTTAACTCACTGCCTGGTCAGTTTATCCTCCTCCATCTTCCCACAAATTCGTTCCACCAGATCTACAAAGTCAACCTCCAGTTCTAATCCCTAAGTTCACCGTCCCCAGATGTAAGACTACCACCAACCAACGATCATTCTTCATCAGATCAACTAGGGCCTGGAACACTCTGGCAGCACCCTGAACCTTACCATGGACAACCTCTCTACATTCAAATTTAATGGAATATTGCTTTTCAGCCCTCGAACTTACTTTCAACTGTAACGACCTTCTCACCTTCAAAACAATCTGTTTGCAAAACGTAACACTCACGATATATTAACTCGCACCATTTCATGTTGTTATTTTAGAATATTTTGTATGTACTTATTTTAGGAAACGGCAATTTTGTCCTAGGCAAGATTAACTTTATTTGTACACACGGGCCCGCAGTAACTGGCTAACACAATTGCGCTTCCCTAGCCAATGAATCTTTTTGTTGTCGTTGTTGAATATACTGTAACCCTTGTTTTTCTATCACTTATTTTGTATTGTGGCTAAGCTAATAAAATAAAAAAAAATATTGCCATTCTAAGTATAGCAAATAGAGATTAATTAATTAGCAATTGTATTGTATATTGTATAGTATCTTATCGTTTGTATGGTATGGTATGATGGTCCAGTAGGTATGGTATGGAATGGTTTGGTATGGTATGGTATGGTATGGTATGGTATGATATGGTATGGTATGGTATGGTATTGAATGGTATTGCAGGCTCAGGCCATGAAGAGGGCGATGCCCCGCACGCAGAGGAAGCACTATTCATTCCAAACGGAGAATCAGATGGACAACATCTGCACTGGCCAGTAGCTTGAATCCAACGAGGAGCAGATGCAGCCATGGACCACCACCTAGTCCTGTAGTGAAGGTAAAATTAAAGAAGTGTTATGCAGGAGAAACACGAGAATGCGCTACAATTTGGAGTTCCTGAGGACAAAGTGACAGCAATTAAGGTGACAATTTCGACTTACTCTCTCCAACAAGTACTGAGTTCTATAAGATCTAATGGAAGATGACAATTTGGACCTTCAAACCAGTAGCAACAAGTAAAGAACTCCTGCATGGAACAACACTTGTGCAGAAGCCAGAGGAAAGAAGAAAACGCAACAGAAAGAAATGGATCTCTTCTCCACATTATGCGAGAAGTATAAAATAATACAAAAGTTTAAAAGGTTTTCAAGTGACTACTGAATAACAGCCGAACCAGGACTGCAACGGCAACAGCGCAGGAACAGTACAAAAAAGCACACAGAGCAGTGAAACTGAGAAGCGTCAGAGCAGACAAGAGGCAGCTTGTGGACAATTTCGCCGAGGAAGCAGAAACATGCAAAACGTGAAACAAAATAACGAAGAAACTGGTGGTGAAAGATATCAATATATATATGCCAGTTAAGGGCAAAAACGGAACCATACTCACTACACAGATGACCAACTGAAGAGATAAGCATTGACCAGCACCTATGACTAACATCGGACATCCCACTATAGCTGATACAGACCTTTAGGTAAATTGTGACAGACCGAGCACAGTAGAGATAACGGAAAACCTAACCAACTCACTACTCCTTAAGAAATAAAACTGACTGAAAGCTCAGATGGGTTCCCTGGGGAAGCAGTGGTGGTAGACTTGAATACGCCTACAGAGATACCATACAGATTGTTGGGACAGTTTGGCAAAAGGAAGACTTCCAAAAAGATTGGAAATCAGACCATAGTTACCTTGATCCAACTCCTTTTAAAAGAAGGAAGATTTACGATACTGCAATAACTACTTTCCTATCGGTGCCTAGAAAGGATCTTTTGAGATGTTAAAACAGAGTGAGCCTCGAGAGATTGAAGATCGTGTTGCTGTCAAACTCAGAGATCATGCGGCAACGGGCTGATATTCAACAGAAAAAAGATCCTACACAGTCAGATCACATTGGCACTCTACGAATCATCGTAGAACAGTGCAGCAAACGGAACTCATGCCTGTATATCAACTTTGTGGATCACGAGAAGGCATTCTACGGCGTAACCTACATGCAAGGTGGCAGAAGCTGGAAGGCTCACAGACGAAGTTAAGGTGCTAGAGCCGACTGGAGTAAGGTAGGGCTGTCGTCCTGTCTCCATTTATTTTCTTAATGACGAAATAAATTACAACGTTTTGAAAAATTATCGTTTTTGTAAAATACATGTAAGCAAAGACACATGCAATGTTGAAGAGTATCTACACGTAATCAAGAATTCTTCGCACAAAAAGGACTTGGCAAAACTAAAAGTAGTAGCCTTCGATCGGGCATTAATGATAGGAAAGGGACGATAAACATTGTTATTTGACTGTATAGTTGTCAATACTGCTGTTCATAATGGTTAATGTGTTTTTTAAAAAACTATTAACAGTAACAGTAGAAACATTTTGAAATACTTTATTGCACAACCAGCTATATACAAGCTCAATGGAATTTTAAAATTAATATTACATACTCAAGGCCGGTGCACTCGGTATATATACCGTTAAGTTCCGATAAAAAGCCTTGGGCTTATTTTTGTTAAATAGAGTTGTTTGGGGGCTTATTTATGAGCTTTTATGGGAGACCTTATACCGGCATTATTTGGGAGGGATTTTCGTCTTGAAAATCGTTATACTTTATACATAATTTATTTATCATATAAATAGAAACTGATGGACTTCTCTCCGGGGGGAGGGGGTACTTATATTTTCGGAGGTATTTCTACGTTTGAAATTTCTGGGCGTATTTTGGGAGAAGCTAGTTATTTTACGCAGGGCGAGCCCTTATTTTTGGAATATACGTTTTATAAATGTGAGGAGCGCTTAAATTCTTATAGTTTTGTAGCATTCACTGAAATTTGTTCTGCGATTAAGAAGTTTTCAGGTTCCCACATTTTCCAAGACGATTGAAGTATAGCAAATCTTATAGCGTAAATCGCCTCCTCCACAGGTAATTCGGATAGTAATTTCCAGGACTTTCTGCCAGTTTCCAGTTAGTAATTCGAGCGGCGAAGCTGCGAGACTCGAGGGGCCGAAGGGCCCGAATGAGCCGCCAAGCGGAGCGAGCCCTCATTCGCACTCCTTGGTTTTCATGCTCCATCATTGGCCATCATTGGCTATAATCCTTGCTGGAAATACCAAAATAACATCCGAATTCCCTGTGGAGGAGGTTGTAGCGTGATAGGGCTATTAAGCCCCACGCTTTACGTTTCCCGGCAAACGGCACGAATAGTTACGCGACCCCAATTCCCTCGTCTTGGCGCTTGTCTAGAAGGCAAAGCAGCTCCTATCTTCTCGCAAGGTCTGAAAATCAGGATCAGTTCTAAACCGGAGGAGCTGTTTTACAGTCTGAGGAAACAACATTTTTGGACAAGTGAGTCTTCCTGAGCTTATTAAAATGGTCCTAATATCTTTCTGTTTCACAACCATGTTATAATGAAGATCCACTTCTCTTGGTCATACTTAATGTGTTATTACACTTTAAAGCCTGCAGCTCTGATATCCATATATATGGACAATGATGATATCGTCAACAAGACCACCCTTTTCTACATTTCCATGAAATTATAAGCCCGACATAAGTACTAACGCATAAAATGGGCTCTAATGTTCCTTAGCAACCAGCTTTTCATTTTACTTCAGTGCCTCGTTAACTGCCCCGAAACGCCCCACCACGTACAGGTAAATAAAAAAAATAGAACTATTTTATTGCCTTCAGGCAGATTTAGTAAAGAACTTTGAATTTTGCATACATGGCTTGTATTGACCAAATTCTACAGTGACAATATTACATTTCTCGTAGTTCAAGCTACCTATGGTTCCACTGATTCAATTAATTCTAGGCAGGGCATTTCTAGTCCTCTGAGTGCTGAGAACAGGCCATGGATGCCATGAAATGACTTGTGATTGCTCCCTCAATTTTCTTACCACACTGACAACAGAAGTCTGTTTTACAAGACCAGCACTTCAGGTGGTTGTTTGTGGAGTCTTTTAGATTCTTCTGTCGACAGCGAGGACACTTGAAGGTTTTTACTGTCTTGTCTGGATTAGCTTCTCTGAACCTCTCAATCATCCTGTCGCCCTCTGTTGGTCTTCTCTCAGGCACGACAAACAAAGGGCCATGTGCAATGGCATTGCAAGTACTAAAGTGGTTGTATGAATTTATTGCCTTACCTGTAAATTACAATAAGATGTGAAGATGAATAAATGAATGCCACATTGATACATATGTTCAAACACCCCTGAAATGTCCATACATCTCTCTTTTCATCATCTGTTTTCCCAATTTTTAAACTTCTAAAAACATTTAAAAAAAGTAGTTCAGGGACCCTCGTTTTATTATTGCTTTCATGTTACTGGTGTTACAAGGAGAAAGTTTTGACCACTTGTCAAGAAATTCTTAGTGACGATTTTCATGCAACCATAATATTTTGAATCCCAATAAGCAACAGTTTATTAAAATTTGTGTCCAATTCTGACGTGACATGAATTGTTCACTTGTCCTCATTACTATCATTTCCACTCATTCCTTATAATCCTCTATCATTCCCTATCATTAGGCTGGTTCACACTAGATATCCAAGTGCACTCCAAGTGCACGTACAGTCAAGTGCACTTGAGAACAATTTCAGGAAATATGTAAATAACAGGTGTCATTTCTGGGATACTTAAAAACCAACCTGTCAATCGGTATCCATGGTTAATCCTCTGCTGCACAAATCCTTTCACTAAAAATAACGATCTGTCAATGTAATTAGTGACCTGTCATTGTAATTTGCAGCTTGACATTGTAATTTTTTGCCTGCCAACAAGCTTGTATTCTGATTGGCCAAGTCTGCTTCAAGTGTGGTGCAGACCACACTTGGAAGAGCACTTTGGCTTCTTTGAAAAGTTAAAAAATCTCAATAGTAACAAAGTATGAAGCTCGGCCTCATATTTTGACATTCACATTCAAGTGTATCTAAAGTGCACTACAAGTGCACTTGAATTCCTTAGTGTGAACCAGCCTATCATCTATTGTGCCAAGGGGATGCCACTGTAGCTAGCTTCTGTTGCAGACATGATCAGTTGCATGATGCATAGTTATCTTTGTGTGAGTGCAAAGTGATGCATGTCTGCAAATAAGACACTTCCGTTACTGAACAGGCACTATGTGTTTACTTTAGCAAAAAGTTTACTTTAGCAAAAAGTAAACATGAGTTTGATTTTGTATAATACAACAAAATAAATGTACTGTAGGATGTACATACTTACCACATCTCCAGCAGAAACCACTGCCACACTGTGAACAGTGCATGAAATCACAGCCATACGTTCTCTCTACATAGAACCTGCACTTTGGACATCTCTGGTACAGGCCTTTGCTCTTCATTAATTGGATGAACTTGCTACTAGATACATTTCCATGCTCTTCTGCCTTTCGTTCTTTCTTTCCATCTCTTTCTGTTCCTTCCCTTTCATCCTCTTCCCTGTCATTGTCATACTGTTTCTTCTTTTGCTTTTGCCTTTTCTTTCTTTTTTGACCATCTGGAATCTTCTTCTTGTATGCTTCATCACCCATGCCACATGGTTTGTCCTGATGCCATGCCTCAAGACATTCAGTGCAGAATGTGTAGAAACATTGTACGCACTGTGCAAGGTTGGAGGACTTAACATCATCAGCCACAACACACGTGTTGCATCTTGGGCAGTACACAATGTCACCCATTGTATCCAAAGCCTTTGACAGCACAAGTTTCTCCCATCTTGTGAAGGTTTCCGGATTTAGTATTTCTTGAAGAATTGTATGTGGAATTACAGTCTTACATTCCTGGTCAGGGCAGTACAACCTCAGAACACTTCCATCCTTTATGTGCATCTCGCAATGAAATTTTAAACACTCCGTACAAAAGGAATGTCGGCAATCTGTGAGAAATTGAAACTTTCGTCCATCTTTGGTTTCAAAACAGACATCACAAGTATGGCTATCCCTCATAAACTCTTCCTTTTGCACTTCTAGGTCATACTCGAGCATATTGAATAATGTCATTTCAGTAGTAATGTGCCCTTGTCGAGGAGGAATCAATTGTGCTTCAGTTTGATCTTGTGGCATCGCACTGATACAATCATCAACACTCTCTTTCAAAGTAATGTGAGTTTCCAGGCCAAGATGCTCTAGAGCATGGTTCTGCAGCCAGTCAACCCACATGAAGACTACCGGTTGACTGGGCATTCCCCAATACAGTGACTCTAACTGATTTTGGAGTGCAGTCAGCTGATGGCTGTTAAGCCAAAGACAGGACAGCTGACACTTGGGGGGCTGCTCTCTAGGGTATGCTGGATGGAAGACACACCTATGGAGAGACAAAAAAGTCCTTACATTTTTGCTGCAGTTGGTATATTCATCTACAGCTGTATGTCACTGGATGTTCCGAGTGATTTTTCTAGATGTACAATAAGTGGAAATGGATAATTATGTAGAAAGAACTGATAACCAAATTTAGCTGTTCAAGATCTGACCTTGCCAGGTTTTGATCAACAATGTGATATTTGTTGAATGCAACTCAATCTCATGATGTTCATATTTTGGTGGGTGCACATTCAGAAAATCAAAGATTTTAACATGCCCTTGTGTCCAATAGACAGTTTAAATATTTAGTTTCATTGCCAAATGTCTAATAATTTTATGCAGATCTGCAGAACCTTTTAAATTATTTATATATTTTAATGATATATTTATTTACTTAAGATTTATGTATAATTCTTAATGTAAATTTCTATTACCAGTACTAGTAATATAACTAAATGTAGATCAGTAGATCTGTACTGGGACAATGCCAGGAGTTTTGAAAGGAGCTTTGAGTTGGTTTCAGGGTGGTCCAATAAATTCTAAATGTAAATATAAGAGACTTTGTATGCAATTTGGAATTGAAAAGGGGGTTCCTTTGCACCCCCCAGTAATTTAATTAAAAGAATAGGAGCCAGAACATTCTCAGTTATCATTTGATGGTTCTTTCAACCACCTCATGATCAACCTGAATTCTTGAAACAAACAAAAAATTAACTGTTGTTAGTTAGTAGCATTAGCTTATTTCTGGCCCATATCTGTTGGGTACCTAGAATTATTTTTCTGGGAGCCAATTTTTCATTCAGTGGTGGGGGGGGGATTGTTCTACAATTTTTACCAGTACATTTCCTATATTTTTACCAAATAATAATGATTAAAATTTTAGGGGTTCATTGTTTTGGAACCCCAGGGAAAACAACAGCGCAGGAGACCAAAAACCAATTGGAGAAGATCGTGCGAGCAGGATCTAAGAGCAAGCAACATTACTTGGAACGACACCAAATGGGTGGCACAGAACCACAGAGAATGGAGAAAACTTGTGGATGCCCTATGCTTCACAGCTCTAGGGGCCAAGGGGATAGAGAGAATTCGACCCCCCCCCCATTCTACGGGCATGGATAGCATTATCCATCCTTAGAACAACCACAGCCTGATGTCTAATTATGTTCTACTCAAGTTTCTTTGCTTCTTTGTCACAAAAATTCAACGAAACAGAGAAGCAGAAGCCATTTCAGAAATCCTGCACTTGGCTCACTTCCTACTAGATAAGTGTTCTATCGACCAATAGATAGTGAGTAGAGCAGCAAATCAGACTGCAGCATTCTCAATAGTATACTAGTGGACTTCTACTAATTGCACAATCATGTACCAGTATACTCTATTCTCAAAATAAGAGAGCCTTAGCAATGTTCTAAAAATATTGACCAATCAGTGAGCTTGAAGTTAATTGTAACATCTGGGACCAGAACGGCAGTTATAAACAGATCTTGGCCTCTTATGATTAGAATATAATGGAGCTAATTAAGATAATACATAAGATACACAGTTAGTCATATATATCTTATGAGAAAGTGTGTGAGCAATGTACCACCCAGACAACCACACTGACATGAGACCAACCTGATGTTGATGGGTGTCAGATAATGGACTTCTGTCGACACATGCAAATGATGTCTGGACATAGATCTCTTCAACTCGAACTTGGCTGGTACTTTGACACCTCCAACAGCACCCAAACTTAACTCATCTTCATCTTCAGCCACAGTGCTGTTCATCCTTTCTCCAGTGTCATCTTGTTCCATTACCTGAAGTTCATTCTGCAGACCTGCATCATCTTCAGTTTCTGATGAAGACAAATTGCTGTTTTCTTCCTCAAAAGAAATCCATGCTTCCAAGCTGATCTTGTCTCGTGGTGGTTGGACTTTAACAGCAAGGTTGAATGAAATTGGACCATCACTGTCAGAGAGGAGAGTAAAGTCCTCCAGGTAGATGGACTCGAGAGCTGTCACTTCATCTTGTTGTTCAGCCAGGATAGAGTCATCTATCAACTTATCTACACAGGAGGCCATTCCTGCATTTGGGAAAATATAAACAGATAAATTCCTAAAAGGGGAGCAGTACCTAAAAAAAATACAACAACAAATGGTCTAACTTTTTACAAATACTGCAGCAAGCAAGCAAGTATGCCTCTATTTTGTATGGACAAATCCCAGGGGCAAAGATTTGGGGTCAGGACCAGTGGTCAGGACATGATTTTGGCAAGAAAGTACAAAAGTAGAATGTGTACAACAATATTCTTACATAACTAGCATTTCAAGAAATTGATATGTTTCCCATACAAAGTCTTATAATATGGCCATTCCCATAAAATGTTTCATTTCCCATCACCCTCTGTCTCTCAACGATACCCTATTGGGTGGCACATCCCTGTATAGGTTATGTATGGGAGTACCCCCCAGGACTTTTTCAAGTGAAGTTTAGAAAAATATGGGTTGGTCATGTTTTCTTTACATTGAATTTTAAAAACAAATGACTCGGCAGAACGATGGGAGTCGAAACACGTTATGGGGATGACCTATCAACTTCCATGGCCCAAACCTCTCTATTTGCCTAAATTAGTAAATACCAATTAGAAGGTTACTTGTGAGTGAACCTTTGCATAGTAAATTGCGGAATAAAGAACAAGTGGCCGCAAATAGAACGTTTGGGAGCTGTTCTTATTCAGGAATACTTGGTATGCATTCTGTGTATTCTACACCTTGAAGCAGAACAGCGAGAATATTCCGGAATTAAGGAATATTCTTATTCTGGAATATCCCAAACGAACGCACCCCAAATCGCTCGCAGTAATAGCTAAAGATCAAACTTGGTGTTGATGACACAAGTACTGACTACTTCGAACTGGTGCAAAAATCAGAGGGGGATGACAACTGCAATTATTTCGAGTAGCTCCGGCTCTGTTCATCATTCCATCAATGATCATCAATAATAAACAAAACCAACTTACTTTAAACTTCAAACACTGTTTTCATGCAAAGTTTCGACGCAGGATATTAGACGCAGTCTGACTGGCCCTGAGTGCCGATCGATCCCTTGCCTCTTATTAAGAATTCAGTGCTCCACTGCTGGACCCTTTTCCTTCCACTAACACAGCTATAAAATAGTTCTTCATTGCAGATTGCTTAGCGCTTACCAATGTAATGATTGCACCAACAAACAACACTCCCGGTTGTAATTTTTCGCAGGCGGCCAAGGTAACCACGCCGGCAAATCACTTGCCCAACTAGTACCAGGGCGCTAGCGCCCTGCTAGTACCCAGCACTTGGGGGTCTTTGTTTTCAAAAACGGCCAAGCTCCTTCCTTAGCCAGAAATCAGAAAATCGGGCAGTCCGAGCGAGTTACCATGCCAGAGGGGGTGCTGCCAAGATTCTTAAACAACTGTAATAAAGCCTCCGGGCTGCTGAGTACGATCGTTGAACAACCCGCACCCCCGAAATTCAAGGTAAATACTGAGTGAATAACGTACATGACATTGTTTTGGAGGGCGTACACTTTTTTTTTTATAAGAACCAGTAAAAATTTGTTCAGGCTCAGTGTTCTTATTTTTTTGACAATTTTAGGCTCAAAATGTTCTTATTTTATTCTTATTGGCTGTGTTTTCACTACGTATTTTAACTTTCCTAAAATTCCTTTAGGTTCTTGTTTACACTGTTTCACTTGAAATTTGAGGTGCCTGTGAACAACCGCTGTCGTTTGTCGCGGCAATAATATAATAGGTACACTGTCGGAACCATACATTTATCGCCAATAATTTCCTGGAAAACGAAGATTGTAGGAATTATTAGGAACACTATATTATTCACTTACTGATTGTAT
>JANVCK010060229.1:0-12470 GCA_026546655.1 Epizoanthus illoricatus | reverse complement strand
CGTGCACAAATCATTTCCCATTTTAATTCCGTAATTGGATTTCCGCAAGAGAAAGTCGATAGACAGTGACAACGTCAGTACGGTCGAACGTTTCGATTGTATACTTTTAAAGTCTTGAGAAAGTCCAGCTGTTGACTCAAGTCTAGAAAAAACAAGGGTTTGGGGAACGTTTACACATCGAAAATATCAATTTTAAAAAGAAACGAAGAAAATATGTAGAAATTACAAGGCACCAAACTGTTTGATGATGGCGTTGTATTCAAGAACGTTTGGATCTATATTTTATCTCTTTTTTAGCCTTCAAAAGTTTTGTTGGTATTATCGTTTAGCAAATATAATGTCTGTACTTCGAGTAACTATTTGAAATTGTTTTATCCTTTCATTTCAATTCTGGGCTTGAAATAAAATAAATAATGGGCCATGGTCCTTTCAGCATCTAATTATACATAGTACATTTGAAAAATAGTTCAGTCTGAATCAGTCCAAATTGCCACAGCTTTCCATGACTTCAGAATGGGAAACCAAGCAAAAACAGAGACAGGGAATTCGCACACAGAGAAACAGCAGATCTCATGTCACTTGTTCGCCGGAATATCTGTTTGAGATCCTTATCGAAATATGATTTGTTAACTTCAGAATTTTGATAACTTCTTAACTTTTATAATGGTTTGTTTATATTTAAAATTAAATTCTTAAAAAATGTAAACAAACGGCCGCTGAACATTGAACATTGTTCAAAGCCTACCTGTCTGATGATGTTAGCAGCCTCTGTTTCGCTGTACTTCTGTCTCTCACTCATGTGCTCGAACAAGTTTCCTTCTGGCATAAACTCCATGACAAAGTACAGATAATTTCCAACTTGGAATGTGGAGTACAGTTTCACGATAGATTCGTGGTCCATTTCTTTCCAAATGTCGATTTCATTTTCCACTGCTTTCTTGTCGTATTCTCTCTTTGTTGTGTCAAATTCTTTGAGTGCAAAAACTGTATTCGTTTTCACCTCTGTACATTTGTAGACCTGAGCAAAAGAGCCCTCGCCCAAAAGTTCTTCAATACGAAAATCTTCTTCCTCTGCTCCCTCATAAAAGGGGGTTTCGTTCATAGTGAGTCAATACCTGCAATATAAATTAAAAGACAGAAGGTTCAACACTGCCGGGTCAGCTGAATTGGCATGACTAGCCTGTTAACAGACTTCTTTGAAAGCTGAACTTCGCTGAAACGTAATTCCTTATTACTTTCGTCATAAGGAGACGGTTATCAGCAAAATTCTCTCATTCTAGTGACATCATATTCCATTTTCATCTTGAACGGTGTCTTGGTGAAAGTTTAACACAATGTGTGGGGCAGTGGTCAAGTGTGCTGTGGTGGGTGTGGAAAAGGTCTGCAAACAGGGCAAGACGTTGAAATCGTGAAAAAAATTAACACTGACTGTGTACCTAATATTGACAAGTAACAGAAACAAACTGTGTAGAATCAAGAATACTTTAGTAAAATGTATATGTCACTAGACTGAATGATGGGAGAGGCAAGAAGATATACAAACGAGTGGCAGTCCATAAGGGAATCTTGCGTAAACAATAATTAAAGATTCCTGTTCATTGCAGGACATAATATCGTGTTAGCTTCAGTGCAAGCATTGACGCGAGTTTCGCATTATTACGTTAGGTAATCTATCCCACCATTTCCGGCCTTACCTTTTTTGACTGTTAAAATTTTCACAATCTCTTCAACAAAAGTTCCGGAACAAAGTCAGAAATTTCTTAATAACCAGTGAATTTGAACTATACTTTAAAATCAGTTATTGGAAATCGCGGATCTTTGTGCTTAAAAACAATGAGAAACTACTTAATTCTTTAAACATGACGACAGTCGACAATTGTAATTAGAACGGCTATTTGTTTTGCTTGAGCTTGTATTTGCTGACAAGTACAATAGTTAAAGGAAATTAAAGCGCCGATTTGTTAGGAATTCATTGAACTATGGGATTTGGAATTTGAATATGAAAGGACCTTCACGAACAAAGAGGAAAGCAGAGAATTCAGTGGGCTCTTCAGTCAGTTGGAGGGCCAACGAGGATGATTGATATAAGCAGTTACGAATCGTAAAACTTTGCTTTGTAAGTATTTGCCTTCGACTGAACATTAGCCAGCAATTCACAGTTACGTGTGAATAATGTTAATTCATAATTATTAAGTATACCTCTTCAGCTTTGAATTCCATTCTTTGTCAAGAAAATTAATTGTCCAAGTGTAAGGCCCCGCTTAGTCTACAAACACCCAAGGAATATATTTCTTTCAGCCGTTTAAAGGATATTTCTATAGCTCACTAACATCTAAAAGGATAGTCAATCTACACAGTTCAGCGTGAAGAAAATGAAATAGGCGACAAAAAGTTGCAGGTTGTCAGAGGTAACAATAGTATTTCGGTAGGATGAAAGGAAATACTGCAATAACTAAATGCAGTTTAAAGTAGCCTGGGAAATATTGAATGCTGTTAAGATATTTGCTATTTTAATAAAGATAATGCATTATGATTGATATTAGAGAGGTATACGATATTAATGATTTAGTCGTTTCCACGTTGTCAAGAAACGGCACAATAAATTTATCAGCATAATGAACGTTCACGTGTAGTGTATCTGAAAAACGGGAGGCATCTCGGCAATTCACTCAATTTCAGTTCCTGTTCCAAAAAGCATGTATGCCGTCCCCGTCTACGTTGAATAGCGTGAACTTCAACACTGATCCACCCACCTCACGAGCATTCATTCGAAATCATTTACAAATAAGTTCACAAAGCCGGGGGGTCAGTTTGCGGTTAGCATACGTATTTTATATTTGGGTATGAGTATTGGTGTGGGTGCGGGTGCGGGTACGGGTGTCGGGGTCTGGGTCTGGGTCTGGGTCTGGGTCTGGGTCTGAGCCCAACATTTCAAATAGAGAAAGTTACAGCATGTTAATGATCCTAAAAATCGTGTCCAAGAATGCAAAGCTTTGAGAGACATTATATACGGAAGTCCTAGCACTCAGGCACAAGTTTTGCAACAGAGCAAACATTGTCCAATTCCTGCATGTCCCAATTGCATTCTACCTGGGTTTTAGAAGCCCCGGGGTATGCAATTGAACAAAGTCGAACGAATTTTCAATGGAACTTTATCGAAGTCAATCGTTCGATAGAGTTTGATGATGTTCGGTAATCGAACAAAGTTGTACTCACAAAAAATATTGGCAAATCGAACTGGCAGTCGAATGTTCGATTACCAAATTCTTGATTGTGAATCTACGGTATGAGTTCCATTATTTCGATTAGGTCCGGTAATCGAATGATTGTGATTTTGTGTTCGGTATAATTGAAGTAATCGAACATAATCGAATCCAATCGTTGGATAGAGTTCGATTATGTTCGGTAATCAAACTCACAAAAAGTTTGCGTTCGATTCTGTTCGATTACCGAACATCATCGAACTCTATCAAACGATTGAATTCGATTATATTCCATTACCGAACATTCGCCGGATTGCCTACCTCGGGAGAAACCCACCTTGCTAGGAAACTTAGGGCGCTTTCCATGTGTCGAGTCTGGTCGGCCCGACAGGTCAGTTCCCAAATGGAACGCGACAACTTCGAAACTAGTTTTGCCGGCCAGACTGGCCTTACTCATATAGATTTATAGAGCTGGACGGTCAGAGCGTGGGGATGTTATGAGTTTTGGTGGGAAAATGTGCTCGCGCGCGCCTTTACCTTTCCACTTACAATGGCCAGAACAGGTTGTCTCGAGCCGGCCAGACCCGACAAATGGAAAGGCACCTAGTGAAGAACTTCTGCGTCCAGTCACAATGGAACACTTAATCGACAAGTTAATTAGGATTTGAGAAACATAGTATCGGTAATACTTCTCTAAATCCTTTAAAGACTTGAGGGTGCCTTCATAGCTTAGTTATATATACATATCACAAGTCTGAACAAAAGCGTTGAATGTGCCCACTCAAAGCCTCTGCTTGTTTGAAAATTAGTAAAATAACTCTGCCATATGTATTTTGCAAAATTTAAGTAAAAATAATTAATATTATATTGCGTTGAAGGGTTAATCCGATAGAGGAACTAGAGTCCGCACGTAACCTTGAGGCAACTAACAAGATCCATATATATTATTAAATTACAGCTGCGAACTTAGTTGTCAGGAAATTTTACTACTAACTTCATTGTCTCAAGTGGCTGCACGCGAACAAGTCTTCCACACTTGACAGCAATATTTTTAAATCTTATTTTAAAAAATAACAAAATATCAAAATAGACAAAGTAACTTGGATTCGAATTAGGTTACATCATGTAAATTGGAAAGCATACATCGTATATATCTCGACTTCTAAAATGTTTTAAGGACTATAATTAATGTATATACATTAATTTTACATCTATTGAAGGGTAGAAGTCTTTAGTAGTTTAGAATCAGTCATATACTATAATTGAAAAGTTAGAAATTCACATCACGTTTGAAAATGGAGTAGTGAACAAGTTCCGTGAAGACGATGCTTACCTCGGACTTAGGTCCAATTCAGAGTTATTAAAGAGACAAGTTTTCCTTTCTTTGTTTTCCTAAACTTTACTTGCCCTGTTGTGAGGCTGGTCTGGTATCTCTGCACGTCTTATCAACTGACTATTATTAGGGAGTGCTGCCACTATTGTAAGCTGTGGTATTTTATAAAATGTTATTTTTTCTGGTGAGGTTCAAATTTCATTAATCAAAAGTGACTATCGGCCTGCCTTGTGTCAAGACGATTGCAGATTTGGAATTTGTAACGACCAATTGTGCGTAGCATGCAGATCACTTACACGTCGTAAACAGTCGCAAACCATACGCTAACATTACGGAAAGATAGAACAGGTTCTATATTATCGTGCTGTTTGCGACGTGTTATGTCGTATAAAACTACCTTAACTGAAATATCATCGTTCGATTCAATAGACAATATATGTATAAGTAATAATATATATGTAAAAGTTGTCACCGGGTAAAGGTATCACTATCAGATCCTTGATCAGTTCGCAGGGTATGGGACCAACAAGCTCTATACAAATGCCAGCAATACACACCACACAAAAATAGAAACCTATATAGGGCGCGGAACGAATTCCATTTGTAGGTCCGGCCAGTCTGAGCAGTCGTTTCAGCACCTTATAGTATCTATTCTATATAAATATTTGCACCAGGACACAACAGCCACACAGGACTTTTGCTCCAGCAGCAGCGCCAGTCCGAAAGTTGTCCCGTTGCCGGTTCTTGAGGACTGACTGCTCGGGCCAGACCCGACAAATGGAAAGTGGTCTTAGAAAACAAATCGTGAAGAATACTAAATGGAAAGGAAGAACGGCAAACCAAAAGTAACAACGAGCTGTATAGCTGCAGCCTCTCAAATATTTGGGAAAATTTAAATTTATTTGATCTTGACATGATGCAAGGAGGGTCTGAATGGGATTAACTGATTACTGAGAATCGCCTTAAATTTTAACTGATTGCTAAAAATTGAGGATATTTTTAACTGATTACCGAAAATTGAGGATATTTTTAACTGATTACTGAGAATCGATAGTTTACTGCTAACTGAGAAACAGAAATGCTTTGCATTAAGACCTCATAACTACATAAGATGACTGAAAAATACTCTCAAAATGCAGGGAATGGCATCTCAGAGAACCTCCATTTTCAAATCATATCCTACAAACTCGAACCTTCGGCCCTCGCAAAAATACTATTAATGGGACACCCCCACTCTGTTTTCTGGATCTGCCCGTGTGCTTCTTGTTGTATTGGGCTAAAGATTTACTAAAACATTATCCCAATTTACCTCAGTAGTCTCGTTTTGCAAATGACAAAATCATGAATGCTTAGGTTTCCCGGCTCCTTTTCTACAAAACAAAATTAGGTTTAAAACTTCATCATAGTTTGTTTTATTATTAACCCTTAAATCTAGGGGGGGGATAAAAATGATGCCCCCCTAAAGGTTTTCCGACCTAAAAATTTTGCCTTTAAAGCTATTGTTATTGATAAAAGTGACAAATACCACTTGTGGTGTTTCCTATACTAATATTATTCTTCTGACTACAATAGATAAAACGGTGTTTGGAAAAATGTTTGTGCAGTTCTGAAACTGGTATTTAACCTTTTAAGGACAAAAAAAACAATCAAAAAACGTAAAAAAAACCCTGAAACTGAGAAATGGCAACATTTTTAACTGATTACTGAAAATCGGTCAAACAATTAAATGATTACTGAGAAACTGCCGATTACTGAGATAGGGTACCCCCATTCAGACCCTCTACAAGCATTACATCTGATTCCGGGTTAACTCCGCCTATTCCAAGTAACGTGAACAGCAATATCAAATCCTCACGTCCTCAAGTTCTGAAACCCCACATTCTACCAATGCAACTAGTCTCATTTAATGTTTGTGAACTATTTCATTATTGCTATATGTACTCCAACATTTAAAAGAGGCATGCGCATAGCATTTACGTGTGCAGTGCCAACGCTCTGGTACGCTCTTCCCGATAAAATCATAAGTGTGTACTCATTGCACCATTTCAAAAACTTTTGTCTTGTAAAGACAGTGGTAGCACCACATATCAGATGATTTAAAGTGATTGCTTAAAACGATATATGTAGCTGCGACCAGCTACTGCTAGAGGCAATGCCAACAGCAAGCTGATTAATTAGCCTTTATCACATCCGGGATTTATATCCCTGCCCCTTATTGGGAACTGGGTGAAATCATGGCCAAAAAATATGGTGTATGCACGCATGCCCAGTTTGTATGAGTAAATTCAACGTCAGTTCCATTCTCGTACCCAGGGCCCACGTTCTTTTAGGCCTGCGGTTGGTGTTAAAGAGTGTGAGCTCTGGGTACGAGATCTGGCTCAGCGGATATCGTCGCTACGTAACGTGGTTGTTACGTGGGGTAGTTTTACTTCCGGTTCACACGGCCGACCTTGGCTTGAACAAACCTAACTTTATAGTTTATGAACTCTGACAATTATTTCCAACCTCTCTTCATTTAATTTTTGTAAGCATTTATTTCCGTGCATAAACGTATTCCAACTGTTCCATCTTATTAGTTTATTCCCTATATATACATAGTTTTCTTGAAGTTGAAATAGATAACCCTCCATTTGTCCTCGGCCTCCGCTTTTCGTGTCCCTGGATATGTCATTATGAGAGGGTTTTCTTGGTGTCAGACTCTCTACAGTCAAAGCTTTTCAATTGACTAATAACACTTTTATCTAGATTTGCCATACTCATGCTTTCATATGCCGTATTGAAGAAAACATAGATGCTCAGATTTTATGAGCAGGGTTACAAGGGTAGAAATGCCTTGCATATTTGACTAGCTATATAAACGTTCTGGAGTCTAATCAACATGTCTGTAACTGCTCTATTAATGAAAACGAAAGCTATGTGGAAGCAAACCTTTTGGACAATTAAACACGTCAAACGTAATCCATTTCTTGTTTAGGTGAATCACAAAATCGACGGAGCATATAGAAATCTCGCCGAGCATATGCACAGGTTCACTCAGCTAGCGGACTGCACTTGGCCCCAAGGTAAAGTGTACATGCTAATTGTCCCATTGTAGTGTATATATATTAACAGAATTATGCCACCCCGACAAGCCAAAGGTTAAGTATGAGCTATAACATGCAGTGTGTACTCAAGCTGAGAATGATATAAAGGGTCCAGAATTTTACATTTCCCATTGGCATATTGCGGCGATTTATTCTACAGCTTTTTTCTCAGCGAGTGACTGTCAGCCATCACCCTTCCCCCACCCCCTCTCCTTCCAATAAATGCCTTCGCTCCTTCAGCCATTCTTTATAAATAATGGCCAGTCCATTATTTTTTAAAAATACTATATTGTCACGTGACTTGAAAATTCCCCTACAAGTCATATAATTTGTAGCTGGGGCCTGCTGGGCGGGCTACGATTTATCGGCAAGACATAAAAACTGTTAAATAAATAAATAGACCCGATTTGGAAAAGAAATGGACTTGCAACAAGATTTTATTAAACCGGCCGATTGTCTCGTAGGTTTTCACATATTAATTCCCTCGAACATTTTCTCCAACAACTCGTAGAGTGCAGATCTGCTTTAATTTCCTACAAAACATGTGCTACCACTTGAGCCAGTTAATATGAAATCTCATACTGAACATGACCATTGGTTTTAAGAGTAGTCTAAGTGTTCTATGCTGTTACCCTATACTGTGCAGAGTCAGTGATAAAAATTAAAACCTCAAAGCATGATCATACATTCTAGAGCTCATGATGGTAGATTTGTTTGGTGCAACTCATGGCATGACCGGGGGTCATATTATATATTAGCTCATTTTTTGGGCCGATTACGGTTAAATCGTCATTTTCTAGGCGGTTTACGATTAAGAAATTTGTAAAAAAGCGGCTGTTACGGTTTTTGAAGAAAATAGCGTAAGCGGTCGACAGTGTAAAGAGGAAAGGTGCTGCGGTTTGAGGAAAGAGTGACCCCCTACAATAGACCTCCATGACCACAGTTTAAAGTATTTGGTGTTACGTCTCTCTTACAACTAAAGGGTTGATGAAAACCAATGACATGACCATTTATTTACATATCTTGAAGAGTGAAATTGCTTGGTGTTACCCATTTCTCACACTCGGCAACTGAATAATTGAAAATTCAGTCCACCAACCTACGTTTTGATACTTTTGAACCAGTTAATAAAATCATTACATAATCATTCATTCTTCTTCTCTTGACGAGTAGAAGTGTTTGGGTATTATTTGTTCTTAAACTTCAAAAGACTGAAGAGTTGAACATTTTCATAAAATTAAAAATATTGTGTTTGGAAATTCAGCTAGCAGGACAGTGTTAACAAGGTCATGATCGCTCATCCGGACCGACCTTCAACTTGAGTTAGTCGCGATGCTAATTTGACTGAAAGTGAGCAAAATTATTCCAAGTGAGAAGATGTAAAGTTTTTAACACAGGCAGTAAAGAGGAATTCTGCAATTTAGCTTTATCTATTTTTTGTTGAACACATACAAGAATTCACTCACAGTCCGTGTACATATGGAAGTTGATCAAACATAATATATGTGTAACAAATGTGAACAATTTATACATCAGTAAACAACAGCAATTTGTCATTAACAACACATTTGAGTAAAAACTATAATGTGTGTCTTGCTCCAAAAGCCCCCAATGTTGTGACCCCGTGCAGTCCGTATCAGTAATAAAATTGTATAGCCGACTAGGGTCAAGTAGAAGCAAACATGAGCAGTCCCAAAGTTTATTCTTCGGACATTTTCAAAATTATGTTGAGTTCACGTATCGATTTTCCCGGTATGCATGCATGAGTATATGAGCCAGTCCACATTCAAATACTGCAAAACTGAGAACGGCCTACAAGCAGATGACAACCGCGTCAAAACATGCAGTCGTCTGCTTCAGAGACTGCGAAACTGAAGACTTATGTAACTAATACTAAAAACTGCATAAATATCGCGTGGAAAAGTTTCAGTTCAGAGTGTCTTCGAACCTGGCAAGGTATGTAAATCACTAAATGGAACGGAATGGAACATACGAAGACAAAGATGACATAATACCAATAACATAATATTTCAGTTCAAAACCCTGCTTTGCAGCCGTTGGTCTGCGCATGCACGTACCAGGACTCGTAATAGGAACAGCTAAGCTGGCACCAAAACACCACTAATATTACAACAATCATTTCGTTATGACTTATGGTGCTTAATGTACAGAAAACATAAAAATACTTACCGGAAACCGCAGAGCAGCGATTACTAACACCATGTAATCCAGAGCATGACTTGGTTGGCAAGCCCACACAACGCTTACAGTTTAAATAGTTGGGGTCCAGTCTCAATTTGCCTGCAGCAACATGAACGTGGGATTGGATAACTCTAATTAGTACATCTCCTGCTGTTTTACTGTGTGTATCTTGGCAACATAAAATTCTTTTAAAAAACCGAAATTGAAAAGTAGTGACTTTTCACGGTTGAATTCCTGAAGTGTGACAATGTTATTTGCAGCTCTGCTAGGTATATCGCTTGCCGATATGATATCGGATATGTTCATAGTTAGAAAACAGCCTGACGGCCATTCCTAAGACTAAAACTGAGCCTTGGGATTAACAAAATCCCTATCACAACAGAAACTATCATATCTCAGCTGCGCACACAAGAACTTATTGATCCGTTTAAGCAATTAGAGTTTAAAAAATGAAGAACATATTAAAATCTGATATCTGTCGATAACTGAAGTGTTCATTGACCCGGATCAATATCTCGGGCGAGAATGGAATACGCTGTTATCGTTATCAATTTAGTGATTACGTAATTTTCTGAAAACAGAATAAACACAGCCAAAGTGTTTTTATACTGCTAGCTTGCTTTGTACGTTGAGAAGGATTCTATCACTGGCTTCTGTTAGTCTTACTGTCATCACAAGGTTTTGGTTTGATTACATTTCCAGCCGACGTCTCTTGAGAGACTGTTTTCTGATCTACTTTGTTTTCTTGACAGTTTAAATTACACTTTCCAGTTTATATAAGTTAACAGTTGCATATAATATTAATTTTTGACATGTTGTTGGTTAGATCTAGATCTGGAATGAAATGAAAACTATTTTGTGCATTTAATCATAATTTCAAGTAATTTATGCTAATTATTAGATAACACTGGATATTAGAATTAGCACTTGTGCACAAGCCGAAAGGCTGACCAAAAGCACTCTTCAAAGGTGGTGCGAACTATTTAATTAACCACTGCACGTTAAGCTTACATGCTCTAACACAGAAACTCTATAGCACCGATTATTAAGAAAAAGACAATACCAATTTCTGAACTATAAAGTCAAAGCCTTTTGAATTTTTGAGAAGATAGCATATTGCTTGGAAGAACCCTTTATGTGTGGTTATGATAAATCGCAATGGCTGATGGTTCTGCTGGCTATAAGGCATCTGCCGCAGCTAAGCACAATATGAACACGGAATGCTCAAGAAATCCTGAATCCAAGATATAGAATTAATCTTTGTTGACAATAAAACGTTTTCAAATTGACTCAGAAAAGCTTTTGAGAACAAGGTTTCTTGAGCAGAAAAATGACCAGAAAAGCTTACATTTGTTAATACTTAACTTAAGATCATGCCCAGCAATCAACATTGCCGGCCTGTTTCTATCGGTTACAATTGACGTAAAATGTAAATAAGATTAATCAAAACGAAAGAGAATTAATTGTTGCAATTGAATAATTTTTCAACCGTAACGACAAATATCACAGTAGGGGAGGAATGAGTATCTACACCCTACCAGTTCTCGAACATTTTTGTATAGTAATTATTGCCTTACCTAATCCACTCTGATTGACTAAGTTTCTATTACTGTTCACCTAGATCGCCAAATTTATTAAGAAAAGTGTTACAGTCGTTGTAGTGAGCTTAATGTGCAGATAATCTTCGTAAAGAAAGTAAATGTATAGCTGCAATACTTTTGTTTGAAAACACATTTCCTCAGGTTATACGTTTGTGCCTTTATCAGCTTCACACAACGAATGGAGGCAAAGATCTTCAAACAGGATCCTAAAACAGAAGAAAATACTGAAGCAGTGTAAATAGGAAAGCTGCTTTGCGCAATAGTAATAATTCTCAATGCGTTTACAATGGGTTGAAACACTATTAATAACTACAACTCCAAAAATTCAATGTATTACTAACAGCAACTATTAACTAATAAACTATGACTAAAAACTATAGATTAAAAAGATACGTCTTAAGTAGCGATTTAAACTTAGAAACTGACTCAGCATTCGGAATATTAGAAGGTAAAAAATTCCAAAGCTTAGGCGCAGCGACAGAAAACGCTTGATCTTCTTAGGTACAAGACATAGAACGAGGGGCTATGAGCAATTCCTTGGAAGCAGAGCGCAAAGTACGTCTAAGAATATAAGGTGTCAAAAGGCAAATAAGAAGGTGTACAGCCATTAATGGCCTTGTATGTAAGTAACAGGACTTTAAAAGAGATACATGTTTTCACAGGTAACTAGTGCAGATCACGCAAAACGGGAGTAATGCAATCAGAGCGTTTGCTCCTGAGAACTAACCTAGCAGCAGCTGCATTGCCCAAATAGTAAAGCTGTGTTGCGCAATAGTAAAGCTGTGTTGCTCAAATAGTAAAGCTGTGTTGCGCAAATAGTAAAGCTGTATTGCACATATAGTAAAGCCGTGTTGCGCAAATAGTAAAGCTGTGTTGCGCAAATAATAAAGCTGTGTTGCGCAAATAGTTAAGCTGCGTTGCGCAAATAGTAAAGCTGTGTTGCACAAATAGTAAAGCTGCGTTACGCAAATAGTAAGTTTTTCCAATTGGGAGAATAATTTATTCCCTCCCCCTTACAGCATTCCTATATTAGTATATCACATGCTAT
>JANVCK010060118.1:0-12471 GCA_026546655.1 Epizoanthus illoricatus | reverse complement strand
CTGGGTTTTATCTATGGAGAAATAGGACTTCTTATAGACCCACCCCTCCCCCCAAATATGCAAAAATGCACATATTTGTATTTCTTTTTCAGGCATTTGTTTGAGTGGTAGACCACCTTAAGTTTGTAGTTTTCAAGATTTTGGCAAAGATTTCAATAAATTTTGGAAACTTAATTCACATTTTCAAGACAACACGTGGGTAATGGTTGAATTAACTTGCTCTTGTCATTAAAGTCACTTGCTTGTCTTCTACACCACAAAATGCCCAGAATGAGAGATAAATAAATTTTATTTACAAAATTAAAAAAAGGTTGATCAAGGGATGACTTGTTTATGAAATAAAAGCTTTTCATTTTTCATGCATTAGATGATCTCAGATGGTTGAAGAGTCAATTCAAAGTTTTGAATGCCTCATCTGTAATTTTGAAATCTACAAAGATCTTTGAACTGATTATGGTTCTTGTGTCAATTCCATTGACTGTAAGTAAAATAATTACTAACAAGTAGAGTAGATGATAATATAATTGCAACTCTTTAACAAACTTCAACCAACAATAAATGACTAATGCATTCATAAAACCAAAATATCATTTGCACGAGTTCTCACAAGTGAAATTAACAATATCAAATGAAAAATAACTACACACTCTGGTGCTTGTTGGTCAAAACTGCACTGAACTTGTCTCACTGATTGCACTGGAAAGCTCCACACTACTCGCACAAATACATGTATGTTGCTTTCAGTCTGAAGGTAGGAACTAAAAGTAAATGGCTCGAACTAGAGACTCGCACCATGAAATAATGGATTTTTAACATTCTACTTGAACTACTATAATATGGGAAGTTGACAAGACTTGAGCTGCAGGAACCTAAAGTGGCTCAAGTATTATACAGTGCATGCAAAAATAACAACCACAAGTTTGGTTTGTTTATAAGTTTTAAAAATATAAGTCAAATTCTATAATACAGTGTACACGCTACAATTTGTTGACCCAGTTTGTATTTGACTTTGGCAGATTTACATGATCAATATGATTAACCCTTTCACTGCCATGCACCAGTTTTCTAGCAAAGTATTTAAATGCCCTGTCCACCATGTGCCAGTTTTCCGGCACAAAAAGACTTTTCTAAAAATGGCCTCAAAATGAGGCAATATGTCCTTAGAGGAGGGATAGACCAATTGCAATCGCAAGCCACATGGTTGAAGAAACATGGTGTCGCTTTGGAAGGAAAACATTTCTCATAAAATTTTGGAGTTTTCATCTCTTGAAGATTCAAGTTTTGGAAATTGTTTTTGACTGTCATCTTGAGTAGCCTTTGTCAGATTTATTCCAACATTTAGGGTGGCTCAATAGTTTTGAATTCACAAATCTACATTTTGCTTAAAACTTATGCCATTTTCTTACCTTTAACTCAATGTTCGTCAAATTAAAAGTTTTATTAACAACATCTGTAGAATTTAATGACATTTTACCGATGTCCATAACACTACATGTACATACTTTCTGGTATGTTGACGTAATTGATACGTCATAGAATCAGTAAAATCCAAAAATATCTGTATTTTACCAGATGACCCCACATGAAAATTTCAGATCTGATAATAAACATTAAGAACTTTAATTCTGCTAAACTCCATCAAAACGTTAGGACAGTTTTTCTGCAAATTAGTGAAACATTCAAGGTATTGTTTTTCTATGCAAATTAAGAACCTATCCAAATTAAGAACCAGCTCCGATTGCACAATCATTTTTATTTATTTAATTAATTATAATACATGTAGTTATACTTTTAATTTTCCCCAAATACAGCAGGCCCAAGATTAACCTCAGAGCTCTCATGTCTTATGCACTGAGCATGAGACTCACTCATTCGGATGTCATCTCACACCGAGACATGTATTTCTCATGCATTCTGAGTTTTCGGCCCAAAAAATTTTAATTCTCACACATGCTGAGCCTTCAGTCCAAGAAAACTTGTATTTCTCATGCATTCTGAGCTTTTGGTCCATAAAAATGATATAAATGATCCTGTTCTGTCTTTACATACATGTATGGTATCCCAGAATGTGTCGGAATGCACCATTTGACGTCTAGATTTTCAAACCTTTCTGGGGACTCTATGTCCCCGGACCTAGGAAAATCTCACTCTGAGAAAATCTATTAAAACTTGAGAGCCCTGTAACCTTAGACCTACTCTTATTGACAAGTGCATTTAGCTCAGTGAAGCTTTTTTACTACTTACCCATTTAAAAGCTGGTGCCCAGAAGTGAATAGTCTTGGGCCCTGTATTGTAAAATTATTAAAAAGAAAATCATTGGTGATCTCATCTGAGAGGTTGAGTGTAAATACTGCTAGTATTTTGAGTTTGACACAAAAATTGCAATTACAACGCATTCTGATTCACTGATTCAGACATTCACATTGTGAATCATTGTGACCGATGATTCTCTCACCTGCCGGTGCATTCCACACAGGAACAAGCCTAGATGGTAATAATGATTCAATTCTTCCCAAAAATCGTATCCAAACTGCACTCATTACGAATTATGACCAATCCAACAGACAACCAGAATTTACACTTCTCGTACACATAAAATCACGGCACAAGATGGTGGACGTGTGACTCGTCCCAGGTTCCGATTGTCTCTGGTCTCAGTTGGTCTCAGTCGTCTCGCTCATTGATTCTTGCGCGCATGCGCCATTCATAAGGGGAACTGGAAGCGAGGATGTAAACATGGCGCCGATAAGTATTCGATTTCCTTTGTTGAATGCAAATACAATTGTTTTCATATACTACTTCCGTTAATTTCATGTGCCGTAAAGAGGCTGATACTAAAATATGGTCCCCAGTTTTGTGTGAAGAATGAGATCGAATGGAAGCAGATCTACGGGAGTAAAACGAAAATCCTCTTGCCTTGAAGCTTCGAGTTCTTCATCGGCTTCGAATCGTTCATATCCACCAAAGAAAAGTCAAAGTTGCGTGAAGCGTGCAGGACCATATCTGTTGGGACCCCGACTCGGGAACTCGCCCGTAAGGAGTATAGTACAGTGTTTGGCGAAAAAAGAAGGAACAGATGATTTTTATTCGATCAAGATTTTGACTTTGGAAGAACCAGGGCGAGAGACACAAGATGATAAACAGGGAAAAATGCTTTTGCATACGGAGTATTCTTTGTTGTCACTACTACACGATCAAGATGGAGTGGTGCACAGTCACGGACTCTTTCAGGACAGATATTGGGAAGAGTCAGCCGTGCAGGGCCAGGGAAGAATTCGTCGACGGTTATGCCTTGTTTTGGATTGTCTTTGTGCGCACGATTTCAGCCATGAAACTACCGATCTGATAAACCTACAGCACTATGTGATAAGGGAGAAAAGACTCCTTGAACGAGAAGCTGTGATTATTTTCTACGATATAGTTCGAGTCGTCGAATGCTTACACAAGGTGGGTTGCAAGAATCATACGATATTTACTTTGCTATATACGATTAGACCGTATGCAATGCTTAAAATATCTGGATTTCACAATCTTCCTTGACCAGACGCACTGATTGATTTTGTTTTCTGTGATCGTTCTGTTGAGATATTTTAAAATATCATTTCAAGCCAGGATCTTAGTACGTGGCAAAATCACTTTAAATACATATACGAACTGCCAATTTTGTTATATTTTCGATTTAGTAAAAGGTTTTTCATACGCATGAAACGCGCTGTTTCTGGTGTCCGATTTTTGACTCGTCATTTCCGTTCGATTATCACCCAGCGTGAAAATTCTTTTGTTTGATGCAAAGCTAATAGAAATTGCATATTCATGAATAAAATCTACTGATTTTTGTGTTTTTTCAAAATACTAAATCCAGACTTTATACATATAAACGTTTGTGTCTTGGTTGCTCGTGATTATATCAACTGACAAGTATCAAAAATAATTTTGGAAGCTAATTTAATACGGGAGAAACAGTCGAGGCTGAGATGGACTCTCAAAACATCCACTTGACCTGGAGCCAGGAGCTTATTTAAATATTTGATATTTTTCATGATCACTTTTTATTTAGGGAAGGAGGCCAAAGGACCAAGACCACGTACATGTATACAATATTAAATACATGATAGCGTAGCACACCACTGTACTCTGTAGTAGATGAACCAATTTTCACTAAGAATAATCTTTCAGTGGTAAACTCCCATAATTTTCATGTTCCAGTCAGTTGCATCCTAAATACTAGAATATTTTGATTTATTCCAAATTTGGTTTTTACTAAAAAATGTTATAACTGTAGTTATATCACCCAGAAAAAACATTTATACTGTAAAATGGTCAACAGTATCCTTCTGGAATGAACATACATGCTCTTGAGATGGCAGGGGTTTCAATAAGAGCTGGCAGCCAGCAAAATTTGCCGTCTACTCTAGTTATTTGTGCCGGCTACTTTATGAAGACAAAGTAAGAATCTCTATTGAAAATCGCATGAAATTGGGAGATTTTTATGTTATTTCTCCAGCTACTTTGCAGAAAGTGCCAGCTGTGGGAAAACATTGAAAACCCTGGATGGTAATACATGTACTGTAAACACTCTAATACATGTAACTGCCCAGGACACTTACATGTATGTATTTTCTGCCATTCTAGAGGGGTGCTTATTAGAGAGGGGGCACTTATTGGAAACTCATTGAGAGCCAAAGTCGATGATATTTTATTTCTGAAATATTGATCTTTAATGAATAGCAAAACTGCTTGTATGTATGATCTTACATCAAATGTCCTGAAGCAATGTCACACTGTATTTGGTACTTGGCCTTGGTACATTTTTTATGAACTTCTTCAGTTTGAACTTGAGTTTTCCAATAAGGAGATGATGGTCTGTAGCAGCATCTGCTCCTCTTTTTACTCTGACATAATTATTGCAATGATCTTAAGAATCTCTGAGTGATGCAAACATGATCTATTTGGTTTTCTGTGATGTTGTCAGGTGATACCCATGTTGCTTTATGTGCCTTTTTATGCAGAAAACACTCCCTCCAGTGACAAAGCTGTTGAGAGCACAGACCCTTTCAGCCCCAAACATGACATATGTCATATTTTCTTCATACCCACTTTTTACCTAGATTACTTGTAATCAAAATAAAAATAACAACAAAAATCTTACTTACCATGACAGATTGCTGCAACAGTACAGGCTAGCTAAACACATGTACATCTGGCATGCCTTTTGGAGCAATATTTTGGAAGATACTTGACAATTTTTTCCAGCTTTGTTTTTGCACTTGGAAATTTCTCCCTTGATCCAAGCCTCCAAACCCAGTCCAAATTCTCTTCACTGGCAACTTTTTACCTCAAATACACACAGGTTTCAAAATGCCAAGCAACCCCGCTCTCCAACCACACAAAAATATTGGTTCAAGACAATTAAGCAGGTTAGAGAATTAGCCTCCTATTTGCTTCATACCACAAATCATATCTGGAGCAGGACATCAAGCAAAAGATAATTTATTAATTTATGGGATATGCTTAAATTTGGCACAGCATTCTCGCCCGGGTAACATTTTAAATATACATAAAGAGTCTAAAGCATAAGCAAGATTCCCACACAAGAGTGGTGTGACAAATTGTAAAAAGTGGTCAGACTCACCAGACTTGCCAGACTCATTTGCTCTTACAGAATTTCCACTTTTCTGTTGGACCAGTTTTGTAGTACTGTCAAAGGCTAACTCTTGAAAAGAAATGGCAGAAAAGATTCACTCTGACACATTCCTTCGAGCCCGAGTGAGCTTTGCTCTTCACCCCACTTTATGAGTCTCTGTAAGCTGCAAAAAGTTGAGAATTTAGGCCATTTTCCTTCATATGTAATATCAGCAAGAGGTCTTTCCAGTGCTCACCAATAAACAAAATGGCTGGAACTGTTGCACCATGGGATAGTAGGCTCACCATGTTCTGCAAATGGGGGACTGAGTTGAGAATTTGTTTTAATTAATTATAATTTATGGAAGAAAAAGGACTGACACTTTGTTTTAAAGAAAATGACTGAAATTTCTCTGGGCTGAAAAGCTGGGTTAACCCTAGGCCTATCTGGGTTGGAGGGCAATTTCATTTTGCCATGCCTAAACAGGAAATGCTATCAGTATGAAACTTCACAACTTTTCCCAAAGTTTTTGGCAGACAGTTTGAGGTGCAACTAATAGCTATACAAGCAACTTTGTTGTAATGGCAACCATGTTTAGGGGTGACACTTTTGTCAAAAATGTTACTTTTTTCAAAAACTTTAATTTAAGTTGGATATTTGCATAAAAATAATAATAATAAATAAAATTATAATAATAATAATAATAATAATAAGGTCCAATAAAACTAGTTTTATAGCTAAGTCCAATTCTGATGTTTTTAAATCATTTCAAATCAATTAATAAGGGAATTTTCTAATGTCATCAAAAAATCCAAGATGGCTGCCATGAAATCCAAGATGGCATGCATCTTTGTGACGTCACTTGATGTCATAATTAAGATATCTAATTACCAAAATGTACATCCTTGACTAGTTGACTAATGTACCTAATATATATTTTGGCTTTTATAATAAATTAGAGTTGGGTATCAGTTACACTGATTGAAAAAATATTCAAAACTGAAAGAGTAAAATCATTCTAAAGGTTTTTTTATGTCTTCTTTGTTTTAAATTTATCCATAATTGACAGCTGCCATTAAACTACCTGAAGATTGGATGCATACCTACCAACTCTCACGCCTATGGCGTGTGTCTCACACTTCAGGGTCCATTCTCACGCTCACACGCCGTACATCAATAATCTCACGCCTCAGGGCCTGAGCCAGGCTTGCCCGAGCTCTTTGCTGCTATTATTATTAAACACTCGAATTCCGAATTTTAAAGTAATAAATTGATGAAAAATTGTTCCGATATTGACATTTATACTCTCTTTTTAAAAATAAAATATAATTAATATCCCTGTTATCATCCCCGCTCCCTCACAGCTCAGTCAATCATGCAAACTCACTCTCAAAATGCAGGAAATGGCATTTCTGAGGGTTCTATCCCGGGCTCCCTAGTAACTTGCTCCTATGGCACTCGATAATGTCTCACGCCTCGCATTCCCCGAAGGTTGGTATCTATGTTGGATGAGGCAGCTGATAACTTAGTGAAATCAATTTCGTGATTGTGCCAAGTTATTTAATTTTGGTTTCAACTTCTTAGCTCAACTCAGTTTAATTATAAATAATATTGAAATAAATACATTTTGAATTTCCCTCAAAGGGGTCATGTGACCCTTTTTAACCAAACAGAAGGCCTAAACTGGCCAAAAAAGCTAATTTTGAAATGGCGGTTTATTTTGAACGAATAAAGATATTGACCTGAATTTTGGATTTGAGCATTGATAACAAATGTGGACAGTTCTAGTTTTCAAATCCAACCCAGGTATAGTACCCTAATAAGAAGATGTCCCAGTCTAGATTAATTACTTGAACAAACTGACTATGAGAATCCAATATTTGAATGATGAAGATAACTTGCTAAATTTGAACATACATGGATTTGCCAAAGTTTGGGGGAAACACAAGAAGTGTCCCAGATAGAGACTTTAATTTAAAAGAATCAAAGTACGAGCTGGTGTTTTGGGCTTACTGGTACAATTAATTTTAACTTGGAGTTCTTCCAACACAGTATGTTAACTATATACATGTAGATCACCAATGTCAGTTGAAGTGCAATATCAATATAATTGCATTTATGCCCAGTGTTTTTTATGTCCTCACCATTTTGAACTATTTCATCAATTATTAATCTTCGAAAATCAGAAGAGGTTGATCTCTTATCTAACTTCTGCCTTTACAAGAAAGGGGCAGATAGGTGGAGGATTTGGTGCAGCTTCAGTTACCGTAATACTAATTCATAACATAATGCATTTCTATTGGATACTAGCAAAGTTGCCCCTGACAATGAGACAGTTTGAATGTCGAGACATTGTCTCAAAAGAGCCACTGTGCCACACTCAATTAATAATCGTAGTAACAGTTCAGCATTCACAGACCTGGCAACCCCTGAAAGTAAGAAATCTGGAGATTTGCTATTTTAAGCAAAAAAAATCTGGAGATTCAAATATTTTCTGATATCATTATTAAACCTCTAATAGTCATGGTCAAAAATTGTTCCCCTGAGGCCTGTGAAATACCACAAAGACTGTAGGGAAGCAAATCATGAAATCATGGCCAAACAACACGATATAATGGAAGTAAGAATGCAATTCACGATTCAGAATATCCCATTTTTCCTTTGGATTGAAGTCTTTTTTTCTTCTTGAAAAACCGGGAGATTTCTGGTCTTCACCGGGAGACCGTGAGAAAACAAGAAAAACTGGGAGACACCCGGCAAAACCGGGAGAGTTGGCAGGTCTGCATTCATGAACTTAAAACTACAAAAATATTGAAAGCTCCATTCCCCTCAGCAACAACACTTATTTTTTTTGTTCTATAGAATCAAGAAGATATGGGGAAAGCTCAGACATTTCAACTCCTGGAAATGAAAATTAGAGAGACTTTTGGAGTGCCAAAAGTGCAAGTATTAAAGGAAAATGTTGCAAATTTAAGCTATCTGAAATGCCATTTGCTGAAATGTTTTGAGAGCATTTGAGACTGATATAATATTAATAATAATAATAATAATAATAATAATAATAATAATAATAATAATATGGACTGAAGTGGCTGTACATACATGTGGATTGGTGATTGTGGCCAAAAACACCACAGTTAAGGTGATCTTGCTTATCTTTCCATATATACATGTATCATGATCACTGGAAAAATATTGGATTTGTGATTTTTTCTCCAGCTTTTCGAAAAAAATGTTTTTGAAACTTCAGTAGAATTTAATCAAAATAGAGAGATTGGGAGGTTCCATAATTATAATATATTTGGGAAACTCCCAAAAAAGCCAGGAGGGTTGGAACGTCTGAAAGCTAACTAGTGGCACAGGTACATTATATGGAAATGTAAAGCTTTGAATAATTATTATCCAAAACTGTCTTAAACTTCAGAAAATCTACAACAAAATTATCTCAGAATTTTCCTTCCGCAACACACAGAATACTGTGGAATGACTCTTACATGCAGTACTCATCAGTCACATGAACTTGTGACCCCTCTGTCCAGTTCAACTTGACTAGGTTGTATTCCCAATTTTCTTTGAAACTTTAAAAATGTAAACATGACGGAGTATGCTCTCATTATTTTCACAACCACAACTAGCTTTGGGGTGTCGGCAAATGGTTGCTTAAAATACTGTACATACTATTCTAGTTTATGTAATTAATTTTTTTTGAAGGAGACATTGAAGAAAATTTGCAGCTGAAGGCATCTGCACTTTCTTTCCATGTTTAGCATGACACCAATTGGCTCAAGTAATTAATTACAGTAATATACATGTATATATATGATAATTTTAATGAGTACTGAAGTAAAGCCTTGTTTACTTTTCTAATGTTTTGTACAGAGAAATATTGTGCACAGAGACCTGAAACTTGGGAACATTGTGCTTAATAGAAGGTATGATCACACATACATATGGTGTTCTATATTCTATTTTTAATTTTATTTTGGTATTATTTTCTGTAAAATAGCAGTTGTAACGGTTTTCCACATAATAACACTGTAGGTGCATGTAAGCTGCCAACTTAGTTTATTACATAATTTCTGAGGATGAATCATACATGTACACTTAGGCAGCATTCACACGCGGTGCCCTGGCATGGTTTCCAGGTACAGCGCCTGGCAGGCACCAGTGTGAACACAGGTTTTTGTAAGTACCTAAACAAATATTTGAGCACAGTTCTCAGGCATGGGTACAGGCACCGGATTGGGCATGGGCACCAGTCTGCACACAATTGTCGCAAGTGCTCAGGTACTCTATCCACAAACCTATGGTTTGATATTCGTGTGATATTTTTGTTCATTTTCATTTGTTTCTCATTTTGCCCCATTTGGGCCCCCGAGTACTGTAGTTTGAACAACCCAAAGTTTCATGCCAGTGCCTAAGTACAGTACCCATGCACCAAGTGTGAACACAGCCTTAGGTCCCAAGTTTGAGTGAAGTCAGTGCTGGGTACAGTTGTCAGAGTAGTGCATACAGAATTGAAGGTGGTAGTGTTTAGGGGGGTCTTGGGCCATGTTCCCCCAGAAATATTTGGAAATCCAAGATCTCTCAATAGCATTTCCTGACATAATATTTAAAATCCCTTTGCAACAACTTGGAAGTGGTTAGTGTTGCATGTGTGTGCCCATGCAGAGCCGTTCTTGGTTTGTCACATCAAATTTGAGAAGTTTGAAAGTGCAGGATGTGGATAAAAATACTGGTTTTCAACAACCTCTGTGGGTTAGTAGCTTTGGGAGTGCAAATGTGGGCCTGACCAGCCAGAGGACAGTCACTTGGGTTTCTCCCTGGTGTGGAGAACTTAGATGACATCACACTAGAAAATAACAAATGAAAGTAATATAATTATGGAGTTGCCTAACCATAACTTGCGGCCCAAAGACTAAAGAATTTCAGTATGTGGGGAGACACCCATTGCTTGAGACCTATGATGAATACATTGCAGACTTGCAGGAAAGACAAAGCAACATGAAATTAAAGCAGGTTTACTGAGTATTTCACTTCAAATTAATGATGATCAGTTACTGTTTTAATATTTATTTTCAGGAATGTTTTGTTTGTATAGCTGTACAATTTACATTATTAATACATGTTAATTGGAAACCAGAACACTATTAGGAAGTTATATTTTGAATCCACAGATACATGTTTTCTTGGAAGTTATGTTTTCCTGCAACAAAATGATGCATTAATGATGTTAAATGATATTTATTACTAAGCTGTTGTTTCACTCATTCCAGAACCAAGAGAATTACAATAACAAACTTCTGCTTGGGGAAGCATCTTATTAGAGAGAACGACTTGTTGAAAGACCAGCGTGGTAGTCCAGCTTACATCAGCCCAGATGTATTGAGTGGTAAGTTAACTGTCAGGGAGGTGCATTTCTTCTAGAAATTTATGAAAGATTTTCATTATCTTAATATTCTATTTTCCCGATGATCAAAATCTTAGAATGAGATAATGGTGGCAAGCCTTCTTGATTCAGTGTTGTTATCTAATGTGTATACTATTATATGGTTGTTTTTAATGTATTTAGGAGCGCCATACTCTGGCAAGGCAAGTGATATGTGGGCACTGGGCGTGGTGCTTTACACCATGCTGTATGGCCAATTCCCATTCTATGACAGTGTGCCACAAGAGTTGTTCAGGAAGATTAAGAGTGCAGAGTTCACAATTCCAAAGTAAGTACTGAAAGTATGTTACTAAATTCCCTTGTAGTAATGCATATGCATCATGATGCTGTAACTGTAAGATTTTGCGTGCATAATTAACCCTCTCTCAAGTGGTATTTTCACTCCTTTCCCTCTCAGGAGACATTTGAAAGCACCAAAAGGTTTAACTCTGGGTCCTGGGACCGCTTGGATGGGTCCCAATTCTGCTCTCCATCAGTAAAAATAGTTTTTGAAACATTTTCTTTAGACCTTCATTTTTCACAAATTTTGGGAGGAACTGCATCTCCCTGCAAGACTTTTCTTTCCCTTCAGGTTTACTACTTTTGTTGTTGTCTCAATTTCAGTTCCTGTTCATTTTCTCTGGGACCTGGGCTGTTTTAGCATATAAAACATAGCTTGTGATCTGTTTGCCATCTGACCTAAATGACAATTTATTGCTCTTTGAGCTACTCTTTGATCTCGACAACATGCAGAAGAAGATCTGGGTGATCCAAGTAAACATAGTGCATTTTATGTTGTGCTTTTCATTTTTGCCCTGTTGTATACTAGGATTCTGTCACAAGTTTTGCAGTCATTATAAACTTGTTTGTTAATTCAACAATATAACGCCAATTTTGTGATTTATATTTGAATTACCGGTACGTTATTTTGTACTCGGCTCACTTGATGACAGTGCCATGAACTTCATTTACAACAACTTTTTGTCATCAATGGTTTTATTTGTTCAAATTTACTAGTTCTCTGAAAAACTATATTTGTTTTGATGTTCAATTACCATACTGTAAAATTATACTTTATAGTGTATACTGATCTGCATAATACATAACGCATGTTGCAGTCCACAACAGAAATATATTTGCCCAAGGCTAGTCTCACTGCTCGAAGATTTTGAGTCTATTTGTGAAATATTTTGGAGATATTTAACTGAAACGGCTATTTTGCAAGTCCATTTGTCACTTTGCTCATCAGATAAATTAAGCTTTGAGAAGGCAGTGTTTTGGTGCATGTTTTACTGACCAGCACAACAAGAAACCACAAGAAATCCAACCAACCCAGATTTTAAGAATCCAGATTTGGACTGTACAAAAGGAATGTACCCTTAGTAGAACCATTTTTATAATCAGAAGAAAGGTCATAATT
>JANVCK010060007.1:0-12472 GCA_026546655.1 Epizoanthus illoricatus | reverse complement strand
TTCACCTCGCCGCATTCGCGGCTCGGTGAATATCCTACGCTACTCACCTCCACTTCGGAGAATAATTGTTAGTTAGCGGCACGCAGCGCCAAGTTGGAAATAAGAAATAATTACCTCTTAGGGACGAACCATTTAAGGTGGAAGAATGATTTGCGGGCAAATCATCATCAAGGCGGCTGTCATTTGTTTCCTTTTTCAGTTAAAACTGAACAAAGTTATATAATAAACATGGTCCTGGGGTTAAGACTACAGAACATTGCTAACTGTTTTCATCGAACATTACCAGTTACTGAAGTTCATAAAATTAGCTTTTTAGATTGAATTTATATAGAATGTACCGCAATAGCCAAACGTTCTACATGCATGAGTCAGAAAACATTACGGCAAATAATGTAGTCTCAGTTCGTTCAGATAAAAACATCTTTTCAGGTGCATGGCTTCAAATACTTCAAATCATGTCAGTACACGAGTTTTTCATCTTTGTAAAATGGAGTGAGTGGTCCGTAACTGAATAGTCCTATGCAATTTGTCCTATGTCTGGTGTGTCCTCAATTTTGGAGTTTAGTGCAACAACATACCATTGTTGAGGTACGTCCTCAAAAGTGTACTTTTTCTAAATATTTTGCAACCCTGCAAAATACGCTTTCTGTCACTACTAGCGAGGGAAAACTGACGTTAATTGGGACAACCAAATCAATACACCTCCTCCTATGCATGCATAGATAGAGCAAACTCTGGTAGTGTAGTTCTAAAAAACTAGACTTTCTACGTCGGGGAGTAGGCTTTTGCACTGATGAAGTGCTGGTGCCCGAAACGTTAGCTTAATCTTCCACTCAGTCTCACGGCGAAAAACATAACATATCGACTCTTAGTTGACCAATCCCATCATGCGTCAATAGCAGTTAGCTTTTACGTTCGTATTTGACCAAGATTAAATTAAAGTTCACGGTTGGTTTTTTTGACCAAGATAAAAGGATCATGTGGACTAAAAACAATTTGTACTTATCCTAAATCTCTTAATTCTCTCTGCCACCAATTCAGCTAATAAAATATTTAAGTATATGAAAGTAACCTGAAATAATCACTTATGTATACTGTACTTACTTGGAAGAAGAGATTTCCGGTTGATGGTTAAGGACTGTATTTACTCTTGTCAATTTTCTATAGTCGCCACAGAGAAATGAAGAATGGTCAGAATAATTGAAGTGGATAGTTTGGATTTTAGTATAGAGGTTCCTTACCAGACTCCGGCCCACTATATCGAGAGGCGCCAAGTTATCGCCACTCAGTGCCAAATAACTCACCCTTGACGGTATATGTAATCATTCGATGGCGAATTAAGACTCCCTGCTATGCCGCGTTGTGTACGTAGATACTAGTGCAACATTTGTATAGAAATTGTTACACAGGATTCACTCACCAGGTAGCAACTCAGTACAGCCAATTGTCTTTGTTGTTTAAGAAAACTAGATACACTCTAGAAAACAAACAGAGAAATCGATATCTCCTGGCGGTATCCCAAATGGCATACATTACCGATTTGTTGCATATCAGTATAAACTAGACCGGTGCACTTCGCGTTAAACTGATCTATTTGTTTCCCTCTTTAGTAACTCTATATAATTTCAATAACAGCCTACAAAACAAAACATGACATAACCTATTATCATTTACCTCTCCAATTTTCTGCATGCTTGACGACTTTTGATATGCATAACATAAACAAGGCTTTGGGGATATAGAGCCGATATAGACCTACTCTGGGACGCACGAACTTTGAGGTGCTTACAGTTAACTTTATAAAGAAAGTTTTCCATGATTGATGTACGTAATGTATCTGTCGTTTTAATCACTTTCGATTTGTCGAACAATGAAACGATGCAAGTGCCTGAATCTGTATACATTCTTATGGTTGATATAATGTAATCGAATGGATTGCTAAATATAAAAGACTGCTAGAACTCTGTTTTAGAGAATTTTTGTAACATTCTCAAGATTCCAAAAACCTGTTTCCAGAGAGTAAACATACGGCCTGTGTTTTAAGGCAATTTTTATGACCACCCACGGGAACTAGCGTTTTGACAAGACAAGAATGGACAACATCTTGGGCTAGTGATTAATGGGAGCTATAACGGGTCGGCCGGTGCTTGTTTGGGGAAGTACTAACAGTACAAATATTGTCTCCTGTAGATTTCACTGTTTATACCTTAAGGCAACTAGTTTTTGCGACAATTCAATTTAACGAATTTTAATAGAGATTTTTTTAGCGAATTGCCAAAATTAGTTGTACTTTATTTTTTCAGGATGTGTTTGCAAAAGGAAAGGCGATGTATCCTATTCCACTTAAAGAACATTGGTTCAAATCAGTTTAACGAATCAGTGTCACATCAGTTCACATATTAAACGATTAGCACTGAACCAATAAACCGTTTAAAATGTCTTGCGTAATGGGCTCTCGCTTTGCAGGACTATAATTTTGTAATAAAGATTGAATAAACAAACTGTCCGAGTACTGTATTTGTGCGTCTGTTGTGGAGGTTTGAATGAACCAATATAGGGCCAATTATTTTGCAGTATTGGTAAAAAACACTGTTATGTTTAATAACGATGTTTTTCCAAATTAAGCAAATTTTTAAACGGCAACTTGTCTTTGTCTAGCTCTTTTTTGAGGTTGCTCAATAGTTTTGAATTCACAAATCTACATTTTGCTTCAAAATTATGCCATTTTCATACCTTTTATTCGATTTTCTTCAAATAAAATTACACATTCACCGATGCTCCTAACACTACATACTCTCTTGTATGTTTACGTAATTTGTACGTCATAAAATCAGTAAAATGTAAAAATATCCATATTTTGCCAGATGACCCCACATGAAAATTCAGATCTGATTATAGACGTTAAGAATTTTGATTCTGCACGATAACATCAAAATCTTTAGGACAGTTTTTAGGCAAATTAGTGAAATATTTCATGGTATTGTTTTCTAATGCAAATTAAGACCCTACCGCTACTGAGCCATTTCGCAAGAACGATGCAAGCAAACCACTTCTTACGCCGTCAGACTGTAGTTTCATAATGGACAAGATATCTGACAAAACCTGAAATCAATCGTGCCAGTAGCTCGCGAGTTACTCAATGACAATGTTATATTTTGTGATTTGACTTGGTGTTTTTGTAATACATACGCTCGTTTTGTAATTTTTAGCGTTTTGGCAGGTGTTATAAAATTTCGTCCAGCTATTTTGTTTAATTTAAAATTCAATATGTTGTTCGTGTGGTTTTTAGAAATAATGTACAAACTCTTGTTGTAATTGAATCAACGGAGGTTTCGTTTTTGGCAACTTTTGTGAGGGTATCTCTGGCTCTATTTTCTTTCCATTTGTGTACCACGGCCGAGTTGCTTTAAAAATTATTCAAAAACAAAAATCATTTCAACATCCTTTTTTCTTGGCACGAAGGAATTTTACCAGTTGACCCGTGTGTGAGCTTTACTGGGCTCAAATTTGCATTTATTTGTTGAGCAACAAAATCTTTTGTTTTTCGTCCACTAAATTAAGTTGCTCTTTTTTAAAATACCAAATTTAGACTAAAATCGCTAAAATTAAACATTACTAAATTAGTTACTCTAAGGTATTTCTAAAATCCCTTCCAATCACATTGCTAATTCGTTTTTAGGCATCAACTGTAAAATGTTCAATTCTACGAAAACTGTGAAGTTGTATTGCAACAGGTTTGCGACTTCTTGTACTAATAACAATACTGAATAATATATTACAGCACATATATATTGACTTAACAATTATAATTGGTAAGTCAATATCAACAACTCATATCTCCCGCTTATTCTATAAACTCTTAAAATGCAAATACTAGTATTATTCTTTACCACTGGTTGCGACTATAGACTGTATGTAGTACCCACAAAACCTCAGCCTTGAGCGTGTCAGTTGAGCCAAAGGTTTCACGATTGCAAAGCTACGCGTGAAAAATGACTACAACACTTCAAAATGTAACCAGTAGAAAAAAATATATTTGACTTAAACTGAAATTTAAGGCCTTTTAAGACCTTGAGCGGAAACAATTTTGCCGCGTATTTAATACCTTTTCAATCCCTAAAAACACAAAATTAAAAATAAGACTTTTTAAAACTTTTTAAGGATCTGCGGGAACCTGAAATGGAATACAACTGTCAATATAGAACCCGACCTCCACCAGACTTTATGCATATAATTTTAAAATTTAAGAAGTAGAGGAAGATGGTCCGAGAAACGGGAAAAACGCATTGCTAAGACAACTACAATATTATCATAAAACAATAACAGAGTTCCTACCAATCAATCAATTCATTAATCAGTTAATAAATAAATCTCAATCTTTTATTTATCCTATTAGAACGCCGAGGGGTATAACTCGTCAAAACATGCACGTGCATATATAGAATAAAAAATATGCAATGAAATTACGAATATGAACATCAAATTTAATGACTTTCTAAGCACTTTCAAGGACATTTTCCTTTAAATTCAAGGCCGCATAGTTAGCCAAGCCACTTGTATTATGAGATGTCAAATGGTAACGCAACAGACTGGGACTGAATTTGCATTGCCCAAGTGTGACGTCTGATTCACGAGCATCAACATTCCATACTGATGACGTACTAATAATCTCTGGAATCTAAGATATATTTTCATAAACTAACACAACAAAATTGTTATCAACCTATAATTTTCAACAAAATTTATTAATATTAAACTTACATCAACCTATAATTTCTAAATTATCTAAAATAGCCAATCAGCGGCCTCGTCTGATTCAGGACGGGATTACATCATGACGCTCGTAAATCGTGAATCAGATGTCTCACTCGGGCAAAACAAATTTGAGCCCAGTCCGTTGCACACCCGTCGGCGCCGACGTAAGGTGGCCCAAGTAGCAGGCTAGTCAAATGGTAGAATATCCTGCAGTTTCTGCACAGATATAGTTCATTTACCCTTTAAACTTGCCGGGAATAACTGGCAGAAAATATAAGGATTCAGCTCTCTGTACCGAGTTAATTTCAAGTACTGTCAACAGGTGCAAACCCGTAGAAAAAAATCTGACCAGCTTCCAGATTTTCGATCTCAAGCTTCTAGGGGGATATGGGGGCATGATGCCCCAACAACAACAACAACAACAACAAGTACTTTATTTCACCTTTTATGTGCTATTTTACAGATTTCATAATAGAAGGAGTTGAGATAGAGATAGGTGTTGGTTACCTGGAATAACCTTGGGGCTAACCGAGCCAGGTAACCAAAAACGTTGCCCCAGAAAGTCTTCTAAATTTAATACTCTAGAATGTTGTTTCTGCATTTTTCAGACTCAAAAAAGCAAAAAATATCCAAGTTCCAAAGTTCTAACTGGTTCCCTGAAACCAGTGTAAGCTGGTCTTGATCTGTGCCTGTTAATGTCCTTGAATCTTATTCTTCTAAATTCAAGTACTTTCAAGGATTTTCAAGGACTGTGGGAATACGAACGAACTTCAAATACAGTGTGTTCAACCATGCAGTTGGGATTATCTTGCTTTGGCTCAGAGCATCCCATTTCCCAATGCACACATGCATCCATATTTTATTCAAGATGCAAAACAATTAAATGAAAATAAAGGAAAAAGAAACTGCATCCTGAAGGGAAATTGAGGGGTTAGCCCTGTTTAACAACTTCATCAGTGTAGGAAATAACCTGATTGTGATGCGTGCTTACAAACAACAAATATAAGAAATTAATTTGATCAGAATGTGTTTAATTTACACCATTTATTTATTTATTTATACAATATTTATCTAGGGACATGTGGTTTAGCTAAAGCTAATTTAAACAGAGCCCTGCGTACCAAACAAAAATACTTCAAATACTACAACGTTACAAAAAAAATAATATAAAATACATACAAAATACATCACATACGAATATAAAATGAAAATTTACAAGTACTTAGAGTGGCGTTTTGTAGCCTTTTTAAACTCTGAGAGCCCAGTCAGGTGTCTTATCTGGGGTGGTAGTGTATTATATGTTTTTGCGCCGATGTATTTGAAACCACCCTAGTATTTCGTAGTTCGCGCTAGAGGTAAGCGCAATAGACCATAAAATTTAAAAAACTGCATTACTTAATTACAGCAGAATTAATTACTGTTTGTGTAGTTTGTGGCTACAAAGAGCCAATCAGCAGCGGCTGATCACTTGATTACTTCCAGTCCCTGGGGGGGGGTACTTCCATGCTTGAGCTATACGAGTATGTGGCACTCCAAAGGGAACAGTTTTCAAGCTGTTTCAGTTTGGAACAGGGTATGGTTTTTGAGAGACAAGTTTAAAATCCACATATACTTCTTTTTTGTCTTGATATTTTGACATATTAAAATGTTCAGAATAAATCAAAACTGAGAACCGAACAAAGGCAAAAATACAACTCGGTGAGATACAACATTTAAAATCTGTTACCTGGCACCTATCACAACTGAAAACTGGTGTCAAATAGGGCGTACATTTTGTGGCTCAGGTCTGGAATAGGGTGTCAATAATCGCTTATTCTGGTCTGGAATAGGGCAAGGGTTTGGAGGCCTGGGCAGCACACCATCACCCAAAATTCTAGAGTGTACTCTCTGGGGGTTCAAGTAAATTCCCATCACCTGCACTGTGAATGGTTGAGCCTAATGAGTAAGCCATATTGCTGTATGCACTCCACACTTTGATGTCAGTATCACACTGTAAGATCTATGTACCTCGTTCCAAGTAATTTTAAATCCCAGAAAGACACAAAAATGAAATAGTAGTACCAAATTAATAGTTGTGGCATTAAAGGCCTGGCCACATGATATAACATTGCATGCAATAGGAAAATTGCATCATGTGGCCACCCCTGTAATAAATATATCTTATTAGGTGGTTGACCAGCCAATATGGCTGGGTATTCTCACAAGTCGGCAGTATTTTGGCGAGCCAAAATACAACTCAATGAGTAAAAATACCCAGCTACATTGGCTGGTCAACCGCCGAATAAGGTGTTTATTATATACGGTACTATTCCATCAATTTTTTGAACACTTCCGAAGATTTTCCAAATACTTCTGAAGATTTCCGAAGGTTTCCGAAGATTTTCAAAAATTAATTAAAGGTCATCAAAATTTGTCCCTAGAATTTTTGAACAATCTCTGAAAATTTCCGAACACTTCCGATCATTTTCCAAAGGCTTCCGAAGATTTTCCAAAAATTTCTCAATATCACTAAAATTTGTTTCAGGTCTATTTAAACACTTTCTGAAAATTCCTGAAGATTTCCGAACACTTCTGAAGATTTCCAAACAGTTTCAAAAATTTCCAGAATTTTCTGCAACACACTTTGTTTGAACTGATTTTAGTGGAAGCCATTGGTCAGAACGTGTTAAAAAAATCTGAACGTCATTTTGAAAACAGGTTTAACTGGGTCTTTAGTAACCCAATAACGCAGGATATTCGTATTTGTCTATTACTATTACTGTACACTTCTGTGTACGTACTGTATAATAAATTGCATTATTGTTTGCATGCAACAGTGAGTGTAATATTGCAGAAGTAGAAATGTCTGCAACATTGCATGCAACAAATTCACCATCTGTCCATTAATCACAATGTTCATTACATGCAATAGTCTGACGAAACAGTGAAATTTTTAGTCAATCAAATTGTTTCTTTGACCACCAAACTACCGCAGCAAGCAATGTTACAGAGGGTGGCCACACTGACTGAAACAATTGCATGCAATGTTGCAATGTGTGTCCTGGCCTTAAGCCAACATTTCAGGATGACAGACAGCATTTGTGGTTTAGAAGATATAAGTTCTTAAAAATTAGCAGTTTGGGGATTTTTAGCATTCTGATTTGTTAAAAACAATTATGTGACCTGTTTTGACAGTTTGAAAGGGGTTCAAAATGAACTTTTTTCAAGAGCCTTCTGAAACTAAACTGAGTTGTGTTAGAAAATTTAAATGAACAAAATGTGAATTGGCAGAATTATGTAATTTATGTGACTGAATTTTGGCCAGTAGGCTCAAGAATTAAAGAAGACAGACTGCTGTCAATCACAGCCACTTCTCAAATAAGGAAATCACAAAAACTCACTTTACCCACCTGTCATTAGCTCTTTTTCAAATCTGCTTTTAGAAATGAATTGTTCTCGATAAATTCTGTTCTGGGTCATGCTTAACAACTAATTATCACAAATTGGCAGCTGTTAAAAGTCACTGCCAAATAAGGAAGTTAGCAAATATGACCTTTTCTCAGCCTGTGTTGGTTGCTCTTTAAATCTATTTTAAGAACTGAGTCCAGTGGGCCATTTACCATAAAACTGGGGTGGGCCCAATTTTGGTGACAAATTGTTATGAAATTGCAGCTGGCAATCATTGAAAATTTGATAAAAATGCCCAGATATGGAAATTATGAAAACAAGTTTTTCTCACTCTGTTGTTTATTTTCTTTCAATCTCTTTGCAGAACATAATTCCAGAGACTGTTTAGTATAAAATTGGGTTTAGCTAAACTTTGATAACCTACTATTACAAATTTATGATGATTTTTCAAAATAAGCCATTTAGCCAGTGCTAAGGCCAAATAAAAAAATGTGTGGTTCCAGTTACATTGGAACACAATTAGGGTAGGTAGGTAGGTGAAACTTTTTATTTTTTGAAAATTTTTTATTGTAGCAAACCTCCTGGATACTGATGTCTTAAGGCATTTAATTTCATCACACAATTCTAGGCATCATCAAACACAATTTTGATAGCAGTTTAACTTTAATGAGTTACACTTAGGGACCAGTCATAATTTGTGGAATATACAGGATCAGGGTGAGGGAAAATTTTGCCGTCATTTGTATGGGCTCAGGGCTGGCGATAGTGATGGCTCATGAAAATTTGCCTGGGTCAACAATCCTAAAAAACTAGAGGGCCAATGCCCTTTTGAGTTGGCTGCATACCAACCGTCCACTGTTGTGTGTAAGTTACATGTGATTCTAAATACACTTAATTCTGAACGACACTTCTTTCCACAAGTTTTGGGCTGCATTATGATTTGTATAACTTCAGACTAATTAGATTTATATTTGTGTACAGGTATTTACCGGTAGATTATAGAAAAACAAGACTTTTGTTGGCAATCCAGTTGTTAGTGCATTGTTGTTCCATAAGCTTCAATGACAATGGAATATGATGATTTTTGCTTTTCTCTTGTGCTATTTGTAGAATCAGGTATGCAAGAAATTAATTTTGTATAGACATTCTTTGCAAACAAGTTCTAATCCATAGCTTCGGCGCCACACTGGCTAGAAATGAACAAGATCTAGACTCACTGGAGCATGAAGCCTGAAACTGCAAGTGAGAACGTTTAAAATTAAATCAATTATTTCTATAGCACAAAGATTGGAGTTCATATGTTTGCTTTTCCAAACAACTGTTTCAACTTTCCTGTTTTAATTAATTAAGAAGCAGACAAAATTTGGGCTGCAAAAGTTAAAGTTGTTGAACTAAAAATCTCCGAGTAAAAAACTCAGTCGGTGCTCAATGAGGTTGCCAACCAGCAGTCAGGTAGCTATTGTGGAGGCAAACTATAAATTTATAAGCTATCATGGAAATATTTGTCTATCGATCTCTCAGCTAGCTCACTAGTCGCGTATGGAGTGGAAAAACAATTATTAAAACCAGAATTTACTTTTTTTATTCCGGTATCACTCATCAACTGGCTGGCTGCAAGTGGTGTTTTTTCAACTTTTATTCACTTTTTCCATGCGGCTGTGGATGCACAATGACAACAGGAGTGGCAACAAAGCCCCACACAAATTGACTGGCAAAAGTTTGTTATATTTTCAATTGAAAAATTGGCTTGAAATTTTAGCTATATTTACAGAAAAATTCAAAATGAAATCCAAAGTGAAACTTTTAGTGAAAAAAGTTCCAGGGTCGGCCTGAAAAATTAGGGTAGGTTGGGTAACCAGAACCACAGGTATTTTTTTAATTGGCCTAATACCTTTATAATAGGAAACAAACACAGGCCTAAAAGATCATTATCAGCAAATCAACTAGAAAAAAGTAATACCAACATCACTGTTCTTAGGAAATTACCCCGACTTTGAGAATGTTAAAAATGGAAGTTCAGAACTGCTAGATTCAAATTTTTTCTGGGGTACCCCCTAATGAATGGCATCTTCAGCAATCAACTTTTCACCCTATGCATATCCTAACAATGGCTGACCCATAGGTTGGACACTGAAAATAGGTATTAACAATGAAACTAAATGAAAACTAAATAAAACTAACACTGAAAAAACTAAATGAAACTAACACTGAAATTAGGTATTAACAATTAAACTAATTTAACTGTAAATTTACTCAAATATCACATTAAGTATTGCAAAACAAATGAAAGTCCTTTAGTTAAACAGGAATCGAAACTGGGCCACAAACAGTGAGAAAAGTTGGGGCAACAAATGGAACATTTGTGACTACACTCTCCCAGCATCCTAGTTCACCATCATAGTACAGGACTTGGCATTGCGACTCATGATCTAAAGCATGAAAGACATACACTGAGTCATCGACATCCATACAACAAACACCATGAACATTCTTGGTATCACACACTGCTGTAGTTTTCCAGGTGTTACTCTTGATCTCATAGTTCTCAGTTGTACCAACAATGCAGCAACCTTGACAATAACCTTTAGTGACATAAATATGACCGTCTACAGCCCAGCCATAACCATGGCTTCTAGCACTCAATAATGGTGCCAGGGATATCCAAGTGTCTGATGCTGGATTATAACGTTCAACTGAATTCAGCAACTGCTCATTGAACAACTGCCCACTTCCAAGGCCTCCAATAACATAAATGAAATCAGTACATGTAACAGTACATGGGAATGCTCTTGCTGCTTTCATAGGGGCTACATATTCCCAGTTGTCTAATCCAGGACTGTATCTCTGAACAGTTGCCACAGTTTGTCCATTACACCTACCACCTACAGCATATAGAGACCCCATCACAGAAACAAGTTGAAAGTCTATGGTAATACCGAGAGGGTGAGCGATTGTTTTCCATCTCTTCCATGCTGGAATGTAGCACTGCAGATGTGAGCCATAAGTTCTATCATATATATAAATACTGCCATTACAACATGCTGAACTGTGAGGAATTTTCCAATTGGCTCCTGCTGATGGAACTTCCAACCATCTGTTACGTAATGGAAGATAAAATGAAGTTTCTCCAATGGGGTTTGCAACAAACATGGCTGTTTCCTCTGCAAGACACCTTCTTGGCTTCTGTCTACAAGATGAGTTCAATCTGCCATAGATAATATCACGAATCTCTTCACTCTCTTTCTTCACATCTTCGAGGACCTCTGTTCCAAACAGTGATGGCAAATGGATAGTGCCCATCAATTTGGACAACTCCCCCTTCCTTATATCTAAACTAGCTTTTACCCAATCAAGCAAGGCCTTAAAAACAGTTTCTTCATCTGGTACAAGAAGCTTGTCGTAGCTAAGAATTTCACACAGCTGATGTGAACTTAGCTGCAGAAATTCGTCACTGCGACAAAGCTCCTCAAAATAGTTGAACATCAAACGTCGAGATCTGATCTTGAGCTGCTCCAAGCTGCACTGATCTGCAGCAATGAATGCATTTATAATCACAGATGAAGGTCGTTCCAGAAAGGTTTCCATGCTTTCTACTGTATGTTCGATAGAAACAATCACCATTTCTCTCAGCTCTTCCAACAGGAGAAAATCAGCGGCCAACAAGACGGTAAACTTATTCTTGTCTGTTAACTCTATTTCGCCCGTGTACAAATAATTCAGGATATCTTCCATCGTATCACAGTCCAGTTCAGGCATAGGAATTACATTTTCATCCTTTTCCTTCATTTCTGCGGAGAACATGCGATCGAAGAACGTGCAACTGGCTGAAATGACGGGTTTGTGAACTGGAAATTCCTTACCATCAACCTTCAATCTGACATCGCATAGGTTATTCTGTTTGCGAAACTCGTTCATTTGCCGCATTGCGTTCTTACAGAATGCTTGAGAACGAGCACTATTTACATTTGCCATCGAGAAATAGTTCTCGTTTTACGGTACAACTCAAGGTACACACACTGTAGAAACAAACCAAAAGCATCAGAAGACACTCGAGCAAATAGCGGAAACTTTAAGGCGCCTTTTCGGTCATCGCGCCTCGTTTTCAATATGATAGTCCTGGAACCGAATAACTTGCCTGCCCGCAGAATTGCCCGCAGACGCTTATTTTCCTTCGCAGCGAGAAGAACTCTCCCTTCCAGGTGAACGGCGTGCGCCGGCAAACACAACTGGATGGCAAAAACTGGAGGGCCTTCGTTGTTATGGTAACACATCATTCGAAAAGCTGGAAGTATAAAAGTGGCTTCATGCCCTGGGTTTGTTGTTTTGTTTC
>JANVCK010060006.1:0-20636 GCA_026546655.1 Epizoanthus illoricatus | reverse complement strand
TTGAATTCCATACAAAGTCTTATAATCGAATCACTCAAATGTACCGAGTACTAACTTTGAGCTTGGGCTGCCTGTGAAATATCGAGAATTGCTGGCATGGCTTCAAAAATCGAAAATCCTTATATTTTGCCTGAAGGACACCTTGGGGAACTATCTTCGAAAATATTATAGAATCTTGCTGAAAATGTATTGTTTTCGAGAATTCCGCAAAAAGATATACGGGGTTTACCTCATTATTTATCCAAAAATTCCACTCAAAATTTGAGTGCACTCATTCTCACTCGTTTTGAGGCATTTCAATGCAAGAACACCAGATAAATTTTAAAGAACAGTATACTCTTTGTAGAACTTTTACAGCGGTTTAATAGGTTTTATGGCGTGTTAAGAAAATGGCATTTCAACTACTTTGTGAAAAGGTAAAAATAGGCTTATTTTAGAGGTTTAAAATGCATCTTGGTATGTGCGATATCAGATTGAAACTGGTATTGTAATATTAAAAGATTGGCCTTTCTAATTCAGTAATAGTATTAAATAGAAATCCTGGGTAATCATAATACGCACTGTCAATATGAAGAGTTTGTGAGGTTGTGCAGTCAAATTTGCATTATGTAAATTTCGGAAGAAACCTAGCTGGCGAGTGATCTGCTACAGGTAAAGTCCATTTATTGGCTATAAATTGAGGCGATCGCACCCCAAATGAGCAGAAACATACATTTACTCAATTTGTAGTCTAATATTACGCTAGTTTTGTTTTGTAGTTGTATTCTTACTGTGTATGAACCATGATTATGGTCGATTTCAGTGCCCATCAATGGCTGCAGTTGCTGATTACTCGCTTGATATATCCTGTCATGCACATCATACAATTGCTCGTACAACTTGTGACAAAACCATGACACAGTTCATTTAAATATACAAACGCAGTGTTCCATAGTATTAAACTTTAGTCCAACTTTTTTCAGTGACCAATATAAAAACCCCTCCTTTTGGCAACTGGTCTATTGGATGATATTCTGCCTACGGCTTAGAAATAGTCAGAAAAACTAACGGTGGAAGCGAAGCGAAGCTTCAAGGGAACTGAGACTTTTGAGGACCATCTCAAACATGCGAAGATCAGCAGTTGTAATACCAGGGGCTCCCAAATGTTAATCATCCCTCTTTTTAAAATTGAAAGTGGCCAGAGAACCTTTTATTATAGAACAGTGAACTTAGGGAACTCTTTAGATTACCACTTATGAGTCGATTCGCGAGAGAACCATGCAGATGTCTGCACAGACCATCTCACTAATTTTCCCCAAACTTTGCATGGAAGCATAACTTGGTACCAAACTCACACTGGCCCATTCTTTTGGTCAAACACTCTTTCGTTTATGAGATAGCGAGACCCCCTTCTAAGAGGCAAAAATGAGCCAAAAATCTTTAAATTTTGCCCATCTTCAAAGCTATAAATATGCTACAAAGCATTTTCTAATCAAATCCAAAATCTTGCAACAATTAATAGTGCCATCAGTAATAACATTTCAGCAATTAGAATTCAAACATCGTTGCCGTGGGATTTTTTACAGTCTTGAAGCAAACAGCAGTTTGCATAAATTTCAAAAGTGCCATATTACTCCAAAATAAGGGCTATTTATCTCACGGTGGCATCTCACATTTCTCTAACTGGAGCCATTTTCGCATATAGCAGCCACGTGCCGCTTGTATATTTCAGTGAACTGCGTTATACTTTTGTCACAAGTTATACAAGTGAAAAGTATTTCGAATGACAATTTAGCAAATTGTAATTGTTAGAAATCTAATCTGAATTGCTAAAACCCTATCAAAGTACTGTAAATGGTACTACAAAAGAACAATATTGATGTGCGTGATGGGATATATCAAACGAGTAATCAGCAACTGCAGCCATCGATGAGTACCGCAATTGACTATCATTACAGTTAATTTTCAACCCGAGCGTAACTACAAAACAAAACTAGCATAATATTAGACTACAAATTGAGCAAAAGTATATTTATGCTAATTTAGAGTGTGATTGCCTTAATTTATAGCCAATAAATGGACTTTACCTGTGGCAGATCACTCGCCAGGTGGGTTTCTTCCGAAATTTACATAATGCAAATTTGACTGCACAGCCTCACCAACTCTTTGTATTGACAGCGCGTATTATGATTACCCAGGTTTTTATTTAATGTTATTATTGAATTAGAAAGGCCTATCTTTGTTACAATACCAGTTTCAATCTGATATCGCACATACCAAGATGCATTTTAAACCTCCGAACTAAGCCTATTTTTACCCATTCACAAAGTAGTCAAATTGTCATTTTCTTAACACACCATATAACCTATTAAATCGAAGTAATAGTTCAAAACGTTCACAAGAACTACATGCATACTCTTCTTTAAAAATTATCTGGTTTTCTTGCATTGCAAAATGTCTTAGAACGAGCACATATATATAACGGTTTTCGATTTTTGAAGCCATGCCTGCGATTCTCAATATTTACAGGCAGCCACTCTTAACACTGGAACGAGATATTTCGCTGTTTTGAGCCTTTATAGCAACTTTTAGAATATTTATTCTCCTTGGATTTTTTTGATCAATTTCAGATAGCTTTTAGAGGTGTGTATTTTAGTATGCGGGAGAACAAACACTACAGGAGAAACATTTCTTGTAATCAATAACCTCCTTGGTTTCTATTTCTAAACTAATAGTAGAGGTAAAAACTGCACTTACTAACCTTTCAGAAAATGTATACTTTGTTAAAGATTGCGCGAATATTTCACGAATTACGCTCAGTTGGAGGGGAACAGCTCTTAAAAGATATGGGTAGCGAAATTACGTCAAATAACTGTTTACGATGGTCATCCAAGTGCTGGTGACCAATTTCTGTCAGGGGAATATGACCTCTTAAAACAGGAGAAGTTGTATCACAAATAACATGTACTTGTTCCAGTGTTAGACAATAGCCCTGGTTCTGATGCATTAGATGCTCTTTCAAGGTTAACAAATGGTTCATTTATCTGTGGCTAAATGGAGCGAAGCGGAATGAAAAGAGATGATAAGTGTTTTCCTGAATTCCCCAAAGAGCAACTTGTTCATTGGATCGGTTAAAAAGTAAGGATGTGAGATCGTAGTGATTTACATATAGTATTTAAGAGAGGTGAATAGTTTTAGGCAGACATTGTGGTTTACTTTTCGGAGCATTAACTTTTTCAATTAGTCCTTGTTTCATTGTGTATTAGAATCACAGTCATTCGAGTTTCTGGAAAACATATTTTTTGGAATGTTGAGGCAATAAATGGGCTATGCTTTCTCTTGCTAGACCCGTACCGCATATAGTTGTGTCAGTTGTTGCGGTTTGGGAATTCAGGAAAAAAGTGTGTAAAAAAGAGAACGACACAAATCCATTTATATTTCCAAGGACAACTGCTTAACAAACTTTCCTGATAATTAGAAAAAAACTTCACTTCTTTTCTAGAATGTAAGCTTTCATTGCAGGGAGTCACGAAGGGTTCGAAAAGGGATACACACACATGGGATATAGGAGGGCTTTAGAAAGGGTTTTCAAAGTAACGGTTTAGAAACCTGTAGGGGTTCTATGAGGGTTCAGAAGGCTTCTATGTGCGTGTGTGTTTAATTATGTTCTTGTGTTTGTGTGTGAATATGTGAATGTGTCTGGTTTGTGTTACCGTTTGTATGTCTTTTTCAGTGCTCATGCCATCTGTTCTAGTGGGCATGTTCAAAAATGTATATCATTTGGACATATGCACAAATGTGTATATATGACTTCGTATTTTATTATTTTATTAACGCTAGCATCCAAGAAGTCAACATGACGGTTTCGTATCCACACTGAAAAACAATTATGTTGCATAAATAGTATACAGTAAATGGCACATCATGACTCAACGCAGCAGTATTTCTAATGCAGATTAGAGTTTAAGAGCGCTGAAAATGATCTTGCAAAGTGTTGCTCAGCAGAAGATTTATAGGTTCTTTCAACTGCTTCACCTTTTGTTGCCATGGTGGCGAGAATGAAAGGGTTTGGTAAAACCATCTGGCTAAAGCAACTCCTTGGGCATGCACAGCAGTCAATAGACCTTATGCATTATGACGTAGCACATCAATTATTTTGTTCGATGACTACTACATATACCACAATGCAACGTTACAGCAGTCACGCAACAAAAGAATATTGATGTACTTCGTCATAATACATAAAGCCTATTCAACCGCCACTAGAACGTATTGGCTGGTGTTATTCACAGTCGCAACTGGCTTACACTAATTTGATGCAATATATTCCATGGATATAATTTGTTTGCAATTTATTTTACAAAAGGGTCTTATCACCAAAATATGAGTGTAATTTCTTTACTTCAACATATATTTTGCCAACACTAATTAGTTGGACCGTCAGTTTGAATTATCACCATCGTGTTCTATTTAACAATCACATAATCAAGCCATGACTGGCAAAACAAATGCATCCTCAAAATACCGAACAGTTTGTAGAAAAACATGACAGGGCTATTAAAAGGCCTTATAGGTATTTATTTGTAGACTTAAAACCTCGATACTAGACCACTGCTGTCTTCGAATAAAGGTCATGCAAGGCAAAGAAACATTTCAGTTATTATGTACAAACTAGAAAATCCTAAAATTTCCCTATGCCAATGCTAGTATACGTAGTTCACCAATAAAAGCTGAAATGCAAAGGGTAAATGAAAGTATGAATGCCACATTAGAAAGACCTAATTTACAGCCCGATGCCGAGACAACCTTCTATTTTCTGCAATTACTCACTGCCCTTGGACAAAGCCACCAAGCCAGAGCTTCAAGTCCTTCAAGAAAGCATACTCTTATTTTATCGAGAACCAATAATGATGATCTGGATCATTTTGTTATCTCTTAATTTCGTCAATCAAAAATTTTAACATCCCATTTTTCTTTCCAATTTTATCATGTATTTCTATTCTTATATATTTAGACTTGTTGTAAATAGCATTTTATACAAGCCTGCAGCAGTTTTATAGTTAGGAGGGCGACATGTTTTTCAGTTTTACTGTCACGCGTGTACCCTCGTGTAAATATTATTATTATTACAACTGTTTCTGAATATGAAAAAACAACAATAGAATCAACCTTATCCTGTTGTGAGCACACCTTCCCCAAATACTGACAGAGAAACCCTGTTGCCATCTATGGACACATCAAACGAAATCCAGTATCCGAAACTAAATCCCAGGCAACTGGAACGGCAACCTCGGCATTTAGAACCCCTAGTCTGTCTTTACAAATAAGACTTCCCTATTCTCCCAAACAGAAGCTAAAAAGGCAGCAAAGACCACTCACTGAATGACCACTTGAAGGTATAAGTATGATAAACCAGGCCAATATCATCTGACAAGATAGTTTTAAGAGTATTTGGCACCAAATGCAGTCATGCCTACTCCCCTATCAAAAGTGGACAGAGTACCAAGGTTGTAACGTAAGGAAAGGAGTTGAGCATGATATTAAAAACAGTTGCTTTTGCTGACTTTATAGCACTGCGCGTGCTACTGTTGCCAGCAGGGAACTTTTGGGGCACTTTTTTGACACTTTTGCAATTACTTTAATTGGCTATAGCCGAGAAGGTAAGGTTGATCATATCTCCATATTCACCTATATTTTTAATTCTTTATATTTGGCTCGGTAAGATGACGGAGGTTAGAACAGTGTTCTTTAATGTTTGAAACTAAATTACCGCTTTATCTTCTCTCTGGTTAGAAAAAAGGAAGAGAAATTGTTTTGTCCATATGCATATTGCACTTTTACGAGGTAACTCATAATTGCTTCCTTTCTGACACACTCCTGGTTCTGAAGTGTCTGCTAGACAAGTCTCGTCTCGATCCCGCCCACACATTTAATTAATGACATTCTTCTCTCATCAATTATTTTGAGGTCTTTGGATTGATCCAACTCCTTTGTTCACTAATTACAAGTGTCAAAAAAAAGTATAAAAAAGTGCCCAAATAGTTCTCTGCTGAGAAACAGTAGTGTGCCCAGTGCTGTAAATATCTTTACCAGATCATAGAAACCTATTATTGTAGTCAGTTTAAAGAAATGCTGTGAAATCCTCATGTCAACCATTGTACTTACTCAAGACAATAGAAATGCTTCGTAGATCCAAATGACGTCGCCCACTGTACTTACTCAAAACAAAAGAAATGCTATGTGGATCCATACATGATGTTATCCTATTGTATGAAAACAATACAAATCCAGCGTGAATGTTCTTGAACGGTGAAGGGCCCAGGCAAGGTGAACCAAAGCCTGTCTAAGTCAACTAATATACCTACATTCCCCCCTACTATTTTTTGTGTAAAAATCAAGTTTGTCAAACCGCTTTCCATGAAGTTATAGAGATGAGCTTGCACCCTATTGTATGGAAATAAACTTGCACCCTATTTGTAGAAATTAGATTGCACTGTAATATATAAATTAGTATCCAACAGATTCTAACGAGAATCCACCAGGAAAACTGGGGTAATTTGGATCTTTGTATACTACTGCTATCTTGCATGCTTACTAATTTGTTAGTTTATGTGTTCTTTTTTTGTTTATACGACTTATCTTTCTATTCTTTGTTAATGCCCAACAGGTGTGAATACATCCTGGCCAGTCTTAGTAAAGATGCATGAAAGTAAACATTTACGCAATTAATATTCATAAGGACGTTGCTATATTTGTAACACCACACATGTATATTTTATTACTTTGTTTAATATTACTCTTTTCTTTACAGAAACAGTACCTGACTATTCTAAACTCACCTTGACGCAAGCGAAGAGATTTGAAATGGATGCTCAGGTGCTTTGATAATTATGGGAAGAGAGCATAAATGACAAGGGGACGGGCTGCAGATAAGAGAAGAAGGGAGTTTGTCTCCAGTTTCTACCCTTATTGTTTGTGCTCTGTTCCTATATAACCAACTGCTCTGTGCACGATGTTGGCGAGCAAACGCGTAACATCATTTTGCTATCGTGTATCCAGTATCGTGCATCGTGCATCAGGTAATCCCTCTATCAGGTATCAGACAGGCTGTACATATTCATCCTGTATTGTATAAGTATCAGGCATAGTCGATCAGGCATGGGCTATTAGGCATCAGCTATCGTGTCTATCAGGCATCGGGTTATTTGAAAATAAAACTTGTGTATCTCACATGCTGAAATCGTAACTGAAATGCCTCAGTTGAACGTGTTGATTTCCTCCAGTCTTGCCAGTGACGTTCACCTAATATCATGGAGTAATGGTAAAAACGTAAACAAGAAAAACGTTGCTAAAAGTGTTCCTGTCACCAGGTGGTTGCATTTGTCGATAAAAGTGTTACTCTGGCGTAATGTTTTACAAAACAGTCTAAAAGTTCCCACGTTTCAGCTGATCTACAGCCTTCTTCAGGGGAAAGTGATAAGAAATTTTAGAAGCACGCAGTTAATAACAAAGTAATGACTAATATTACTTTGTTTCTTAACTGCCTGATATTAAAATTTCTTGTCACTATCCCCTGAAGAAGGCTGTAGATCAGCGGAAACGTTGGGACTTTTAGACTGTTTTTTAAAACATTACACCAGAGTAACACTTTTATTGACAAAAGAAAAACGTGTCCCTGCACAAATAGAATCAAAAGGAATGGAATCTTGATAGTTGCCTTTCTGGCTGGAAAATTATCTTAACTTTGTTATTTATAGTTGACAGAGTTTGTAACGAGACTGACGGTGTGTACATAATTATTTTGCTTTCGTATTGATGTATGAATTATTGTCATGTTCTGTAATTCCAAGTGACTGTGTTAGCAAAGAAGACTAAAGTTATCTGTTTTTCACAAGACAAATATTATGTCAGATCTTCCATACTTGATAGGAAAAAAACTGAGCAAGACGTAATACAATTTTCAGACGGCTAGTATCGTCGTCGCAGCGGGAATGAAACAACGAAGGTCGAAGGTGAAGTAAATAAGTTTTCAAGCTCGCATTTACCCATTGCTAATTTCTTCGCTGTTGTCAGTGACAACCAATTAATTCTTTTGCCAGCTTCTACACTTTTTAAAAATCCTTGTATGCAGCAGTGAAACGAAAAGGAACTTTACTACAAACAATTGCACACATAATGCATGCACAAATAATTCCATATCAGCGTGGCAGCACGAGACATGATTTCACAGTGTGGGAATCACTTCAGAGTTCAGTTCATCCTTTTGCCGCCTTGTTACTTTTTCCTTCACAGATTTTCACATTGTCGAATCAAAACCCTAAAAACGAGAAAAATAACTCATACCAGTGAAGTACATTTAGAGGAACTCGCATTAGTTTGTTTGGCAAGCCCAGGGCAAGCCATTTTGACGTACAACAGATTTTATTTAGTTTTCTCTCCTAATTAGTTTTAAGAATCTATGTCAGTCTGAACTTGCACTTTCAAAATCATCACAAGAAGTATAACATGAGATTTTCTTTGATCTACTTAACTACTTTCCGCATTTTGACAATTTATGGTATTTCCTGTACGAAAAACCAACTGCAGCTCAGGTACATTTCAACACTTGCACTCGCAGCAGAATAGAATAACAAGCATGAATCTTGCTGTGCTGGGAGGATTCACAGCTTTTAAAAAACTGAATAAAGATTTTAAAAAGCGTGGTTGGCTCAGTCAGTAAGATCTCTGACTCCCAACCAGAAGGTCCCGGGTTCAATCCCTGGCCTTGCCGAGGATTGAACATTTGTGCGACCTTCTTTTACCACACCGTCCGTGGACAGGGAAGTTAAGCCGTTGGTCTACTCTCCTAAAACACTATCCACCTAGGGGACTTAAAAGAACCCACACACTTACTTACACTTTGTGTAAATGTGTTACCCTCAATAAATAACGTGCATTTATTTCTTTATTTATTTATTTATTTTCCATTGCTATCATGTCAAGTAATGATCGTGATAAAAAATGAAGATCTTATCTAGTTGCACTGAAGATACTGCACGTTGAAAGAATTATTTTCAAGGCCATCATATCAAAGACCATTTTGATTTTTTTTTATCGAAAAGGCATAGAACAGGAATGAATAAATATACGATAACTGATGCCGGATACACGATCGATGGTACCAGATACACGATACATGTATAACTTTGTTGACAGTCATTTGAAGAACACCGATGCACGACAGACGGTGCCTGATATGCCTGATACACGATACAAGCTCTATAATTAGGCCAAACAAGACACGATACATGATACGTGAAGGTCCTTCTTGGAAGTATTTGAACATTATGTTTGGAATACAAACTTAGGGTAGAATCGTTCACAAACAAAAGCAGATGACCAAACGTTTGAGTTAAAAAGCAAGTTAAAGACATGTATAATCTGCAACTTTAATGTTTGCGATAAACGCAAATGAAACGTATATGTGGAGTTTAAGATTTGAGTAGTGCCAAGATGAAGGAGTTTGAATATTTTAGTTTGGACTTCAATTCATCAGTTCTTTCCCAACGAAGAAATTAGCTGTTACAGCCATTTTGTGTCAAAGAAATCTTTACTTCAGGTATTGTTTGTTGGATAACTTTATTTTTTGTTTCTTTGCATCGTACTTGTAAATGATTTGTTTCTTCTCTTGCAATACGGTGCAGATGTTACTCATGACACTGAAAACAACGACCATTTGAGCATTTTTCCTCACATATTTATGAAATGGCAACATCTAAACACAACTTTTTAACCTGCATAAGAAAACAAGTTAGTTCCATTGTTTTGGTAAAACAATTCCGTAATTGGTGCAAAACTCACAGCACAAGAAGCGATTGAAGTTGCAAAAACGAAATGTAAGTGAACACTGTGCACTGAGCCAATTATTACATATCATTTTTTTATTTTTACCAGTGGAATACAGCACCAGTGAACTATAGAGTTCCCAGTGAAGTCCATGTCTAGAAGTTTTTTTCTTAATTTTGTTCTGCCATTGGTATTACCCACACACCGTTTGATTTACAGCAATCGGTGGAATAGACATCATATTATTGTTCAGGTGTTTGAGCTTGTTAACAAAGTTCTTTACTGTTGATGGGTCGAAGGGTTCCTGGTTTGCATTTCCCAAATTCTTTGCTATCTCTGAGAAATGAATATTCAGGATTTCTGCAATCTGTTCCGGATAACGAAGTTGTGTTCCATTTTCTTCCAGAAAGGTGATGGAGTTTGAATTCTTTGTTTTTCCCGAGATATCTTTGATGGTTTTCCAGAGTTGTTTGGGATTGTTGCAGTTGTTTCTAACTGATTCTCTGAAATAGTTTGTCTTTGCCAATTTAATCATAGACGTAACTTCGTGTTTTGCATCTTTTAATAGTTTCCAGTCGTGCTCAGTGTTTGACCGTTTTGCTTTCTTGAGTAGCTGATCTCTTGTATTGATTAGGTCCAGAATTTCAGGACTTAGCCATTTGGGTTGATTCTCATATTTAATCAGTTTCTTCTTGAGAGGTGCGTTTTGATATTTATCGCGTCATTGAAAAGATCGTACCAGGCAGCAGCAACATCATCTGTGTCATCGAATATAAAGGCTGAGTCCCAAGGGGTCTCTTCACGTGTTTGTAGAAATTTATTGTGATCGAGGTGTTTCAGGTCCCGATAGACAATGTATTTGTGGCCTTTGTTGTTGGTGTTGAGTTTGTGCTTATATAATCGAACGCCAAGGACTGAAAGATGGTCGGAGATACAAATGTCTTTCGATGTGATGTTGATTATGCATTCTGGTTTGTTGCTTCATATATGATCCAGGCAAGAGTCGCTCAAGGGGCTGAATAAACTTTGAATCACGAAGACATTTAACAAAGCGATGTTTAGGGAAGTTTGATTTAGAGGAGTCAATGTTTATATCACCCAGTAAGATAGTTTCAAGATCGATTAAATGAGCGTTTGCGATGTTCTTGCTGAGCTTTTTGTCGTAGTCTGCATTGACATTGGGAAGACGGTAAATAGAGACTTGTAGCCATAGTATCTCCAGATCGCTGTCTTCGAGATCTGTTCGTCGGGTATAGTCCAGATCGCTGTTGATGTATACTAAAATGCCACCGCCACGATTTTCATTTGCTCTTTTGTGATCTCTTCTTTGAATATCGAATCCAGGAATGGAATATAGGTCAGAAGAAGTCTTGTAGTTGAAAAATGTTTCAGTGACTATGAGTAGATCAAGGTTCTTGTGGTATTCTTTGCTTAACACGCACATCTTGATTTGTTCAAACTTAGTCGTAGTTAGATGGTTAACGTTCCAGTGTGCAAAACGAAGGCCCTTGAGTGGTAGATCTAGATCATTTCGTCCACATACTGTGGGACCGGGGTTTGGCAATATGTCACCATTTAAGAGTAGATTTAAAGATGACAGTATTTGTGCCATTAAGCCGTATTTTGCTAGCGTTAGCATCGTTGATAGTCGCTTTAACTTTGTTGATGTCGCCATCTTGTAGTTGGCTTGACATCTCGGTGTATATTCAAATACCTTATAGTGAGCGGTTGGATCCTGTGGTTGTTGTAGAGGTTATTTTTCATGCTACTGGAATGTTAATTGTCTGTAGATGGCAATAGGTTGAAAACGTTGGCAAAAACCAGCAAGCCATTGAAAACACGTCTTCCCGTTACTGGTTTGAAAATTGTGGGAGGAACTTGATAAAACCCACCATCTGTCTGGGTTGCTACAGTTGCTGTTATTAAAAGCTTTGCATCCAAATTACACTGGATACCTCAATCTGCTGTGCAAACCAAGTTTCCCTCTGTTGTGACAGGTTCTGCGCGAAGCTGGACATCTGCAACCTGGGTCCAGTAACAGCTTCACTGTTGCTACTAGTTGCCAGAACCTCTTCCATAGTCTGAAAACACGAAAGAAGTTTTTATGAATTGAGAAAAATGTTTGTATAAATTGCGTTCATTTTAAAACTCTACAGCTATATCCTAGGCTAATAAAAAGTAGTCCAGATTATAATTTATATATTAAACAGTGATCAAATACAAATGCCTAAGGAAAAGTAGTGTGAAAAAATGAAAGCTGAGTAAATTCCCACAATGTCATAAATTAGCATTTGGAATCAAAATTGAATTTAATATATTGAAAGAGAAAAGAGCTTCGATCACGTTCGCAATGTTCTTGAGTGTTCAAAAATGGAATTTATCAGGAGTTATTTTATATTGCTGTTACTTTGGCATGAAGCTTAATGAAGACTGTGTATTGTGTCTCAAATATAAGCAGGAATAGGAACCTTCTGGGTATCTGTCAGTTACATTGGGCGTAAAACACAGATAAGTTGAGTCTCACATACATTCCACATGGGCCATAGCCATCACACGCCACTTCTTCCAACCATATGATCTGTTCTGGTGGGCGAAGCCCCCCAGCATAGGACAATATGACATCATGCAGTATTCCACTGGATTGCTTGAGCCTCCAGTCCTTCAGCAAAATGGCGGACAACGTAGTCGTATATTTTTCAGTCTTTGAGACATGATATCGACGGTGCTGTTTGATATCTGCACAAAAGAACTACAATTCCGAAAAGCAAACAACACGGCCCTTTGAATAAACCCCTGATGATTTTCGGTTGCAGTTGCCCTTTAAAGGAGATAAAAAAGCTAAGAATAAAATTACAGAATTTTAAAGTGTTTCATATACTAGAAACTAAATAAAAATCGTACTAATATACTAAAATTTATTCTAATCTGTGCTAACCTATATATATATATATAATTAAAAAGAACCAGTATGCTAATATGCTGATTCAAACAAGTGTGTCTTCAAATGTTTCTTAAAAGTATTAACATATGCTGCAACTCTAACTTCCCTGGGCAGTCCATTCCACAACCTGGGTGCTGCTATGGAAAAGGCTCTGTCGCCATACATCTTTAGATTGGATCTTGGTACATATAATAGTTGCTGAGATGTCAATCGAAGGCAGTGTGTGTATGTCTGGTAATGAATCAGTTCTGATATATAATGAGGAGCTAAGACATTAAAGCTCTTATAAACTAGCAGCAAAATTTTAAAAAGAATGCGAGAGTGTATAGACAGCCAATGTAGATTAATCAAAATCGGAGTAATATGTTCAGACTTTCTAGTAAGAGTCACAATACACGCAGTAGTGTTTTGCGTCAGCTGTAAATTATTGATCAGATACTTTGGGAGGCCAAACAGTAGATCGTTGCAATGAGCAAGTTTCGAGGTCACAAATACATGCATTAGAATTGCAGTGGAGCCTTCATATAAGGAGATAGACAACACAATCAAAGGCTCCTGTGAGCCAACTCATGAATGAAATTGTATAAAACATGACAAAATAAGTGTCCAACAAAACAATATGCCGAATTTATTGGAGAAAGAGAATTCGACAAGAAAATATGCTTCATCTCATTTATGGTGGTTTTCATATATTAAATGAATTGTTTCTTGGTTTTATGGAAAGCCTTGTCAGTGTGAGGTTTTTAACCACTTCGAGACAAAAAGGTAGCAATACAAAACAACTGTAACACAACATTTTTATTTGCACTTTTACTTGAAATACTGGCGGACTTACCACCACTGTTGGAACTGACCTTTTTTGGGTAAGAATGCACACTGTGTTTTATTACTAGTCTTCCTCACGGCAACACAGAAGAAATCGACAACAAATATCTCACTTGATGAAATTGGGTGCACGTATCAATGAAAATTTTAAAGTGGTGCGCATGTAAAATTAGAATATGGAGAATACATAGATCAAAGAGAGACATTTTTCTGTAGCATGGTACAGGCACGTTAAGTATATAACAGACCTTTCCGTGTAACATATTTCTGCTTATTTGCATTGGTCCGTGGATATTTCTGCTTCAATTGCGTGAGAAAGCTCAGGAAAATCAAGAACAAATTAAGGAAGTTTCGCAAAGAAATGTTGTCCTTTCTTCCAGAAAGTTTTTTGTGATTTGTCTCTATTTTCGTGTAAGAAGAGCGTGTTCATAGTCTTCTGCTGTAATTCAACATATTGTGTTTGCAAGCGTTGTTTTGAGGCCGATAATGTGTAGACTTGACTTGAACCAGTCAGGTGGAACTGTTTGTGGCTTTCGTCATGCATGCTAATGCGTGCTAGTGTTTTGGAGACAAAACTGAATATATTTTAAAATGTGTGGATTGGATGACATAATTGCAACAAGTTCAAATCCACTTGGTAAACCAGCGAATACCTGTTCCCCTTTCAATGCCTGTTTCCTTGCTTACCTGTATTAGTATAAAGTCTAGTTGCATGGCAATACGATTAATGAACTCGGGCTCTGTGGAATCGATGCACTTGGTTCTTTGCTCGGCTACATTTTTCCTCAGAATCGTATTTAAAAGCTTTGATCAGGCCTTCTAGTCATAAACACAGTGGTACAAATGGTGCCGTGTTGTAACTTGTAGTGAAGGCAGACACTGCTCAACAACTACACAACAGCCTGTAAATACACAGTGAATGAACTTTCAAATTCGTCTCCAGAAAAGCTCGCTTCAAATGCAATTCAATTAGTTAAAGCCAAGCAAACTCAGAAAGCACGTCTTTGTAAATAACAATCATCGTGGCAGATCTAGAAGTGACAGTTGCATCTTGATTCTTTGAGCACTCTATGCAGCTGCACTGCGGCATTGATATAAGAAGTTTACACACAATGGATGGATCGATGGAGTGACATCTGCCCCCACCACCTAACCACTATTACTCGTTCATTGCACTTGTACATTCACGATTTAAAAATGCAGTAAAGTTCATAAATACGAATAGGCAAACTTCTAATATAGTTTTTGAATGACTAATATATGAATTACGCTATCACGTTGACTGTAACAGATTATTGTATTAAAACGAGAGCAATAATTTACTGCCTTCAGTTTTGTTACCAAGTTCATCTACTTCTTGGCAGCAAATGCCTTCTCTTCTAACGAGTTTGTAGTCTGGCAGCTGAGTTGCCACACAATCGGTACAATTCCTAAGGTGCGAAGTTTCAGCTGAACTTGAAGGATTTTCTGTTGTTTCAGTTTTAGGTATAACTTCCATCTTTGGCTCTGAGCCTGAGCTATACAGTAGCTCAAACATATAGGGTCAGATGTCCCGGCTCAGACCTGAACACTCTCCAGACTTTTGTTGTTGTTCTGCCGGATCTGCAGGTAAAACTGTGCCAGTATAAAAATGCGCCATCCTCTGCCTCTTCCGAGCCCAAAGAAGTGCCACTTTCCGATAGCAGTGAAGAGCAGGTAAACGTTCTTGTTCTTCCATTTCTCTCTGAAGGAAACTCGAAAGCTCGCTAAAAGATACTGACAATATTAAGTGCACCGAGTTGAGTCATGACTATTTCAAAGGTCACACGAACAGCCAGGACCAGTGATGGAACTGCCCAAGCTTGACCCCAGTTCTTTCCAAGATGGCGGAAATGAAAGTCATTTTGTTCGAAAAGAACATCTCCTTTTAGAGAAACGAAATCGATTACAGGTTAAAAATGTGTATTTTCCCAAACTGCTATAGTAATACTTCAATTCTGCAAAATATCATTTTTGAGCGTACTTTCCCTTTAATAACGGAAAAACGAAGAAACCTTAGTGAATTTAAATCCACTGATGTTTGCAAGTTGCATTCTGTTCATCACATACACCATCGTGTGACATGAAAAGTGCATGAAGATATACTAGGGCCCAGTTTTTTTATCATCTGACACAAAGAAACGACAATTAGAAGAGTAGACAAAGATCGGAGAAACAAACTCTACGTTAATGAAAAGCAGGACATCTCAACAAGTCTCAGATTTACCACTTGTACTTCCCTTTGACCGTAAATGCACTTCATTGTGGAGCTGGAAGAGTAACAATAAGTTGAAGTCAGTTCCTGCTGAGTTTTATATTGGATGATACCTGATTCTTTGAAGTAATAGTTTTTGACTTGCTGACCTCTATCATAAGTCATTAAAATTTATCATATTATGGTATAACTACCAGCTTATCGAGTCCTAAAACTACCAGCTTATCGAGTTCTAAAATCAATCTATTCCATTTTCGTTCTCTTTACAATGCTAACTATAGCAAGCCAAGGCCGAAAACTACTTTGAAACTGCTGTTGTGATCTCACTAAGTTTGCAGACAGTGTCATAACTGTAACTGAGGATACAAAGTTGCAAACTTGTCCGAGAACTTTGAAAAGTTGCCACAATCTTGGAAGCTGTGGTAGCCATCATGGCTTTGACCTAAAATATTCGGTCGGGGCCACAATCACGGCATCTGCGACCATGATCTCAGAATCTCGGCTGCTAACAGCCACATTCACGGCTATTGTAGGCGTGCTTGTGGGGATTGCAGGGCATGTTTGCAGGGATCGTAGGTACATTCATAGACAATTTTCTCAAGGGTATATTTCTATAATAAGGAAAGGCACAAAACATGACAGGGTCTTGCATTACGACGTACAGAGTTACTTATACAATCATGATACTTTACACCACAGGTTTTGGTGCTAGAATTAGAAAGTCGACTAACAAAGGAGAGAGAAAGGCTGGGCAAGTTACGACGCATTCATTATCAGCTGGCTAATGTCGAGGAAGATGAAGCTGAGTCATGAGGCAAGAACCACACATACAGGTAATACCAGTTGATCTCTTTGTCCAATTATTCTTCTTTGAGCCAAGTAGTTAAGATTTCGAACTGCTTTAATAATCACGGATGTATTAGTACACCTTCCAAGAGCAACAAATGGAACAGAAATCAATTGCTTGTCTTCGATACATCCTTGGAGATCCAGGGGTTATCTCAATGAACTGCTCAAAAATACTTTTTCAACATTTAACAGCTGTGTGAAAGTTTTGTTAAAGTGTTTGGACTGTTATTTGACATTGTAACTCATCCTTGTTTTTAGCAGTAAGAAAATATAGTCATGGTCAAACTGCCATGTCGAAACAATTTATTTCAGGAAGTGTTGTAGGTAAAATTAACTTATTGCAACTGACAGCAGGCTGTCAAACTGTATAGTGTGTGACATGGAGTTGATCATGATACTTGGTTCCATGTATTTATTTCAAATCTATTTAATTATTAAATTTGGACATATAGGGCCATACAACATTGAATCTTTGTAACTATAGAGTGCCCGATTCAGTTCACTTATTGTTTTAAGTCAATTACAATTTCAAATAAATGTAGCCATATAAACATAGGGTTGTTCAGAAAGTAATTTTCCATAAATTATCCAGTTCTAAGCCACAACTAAAAATTTTTAGGAACTTGCTTGCAATTATAAAATGAGTTATTACATATTGCCAGAAGGTTTCAAGACTTTGCACCGAATGCATGAAGTCAAACCGCCATTACACACAACAATAGTAAATTGACACGGCATGTGAAAAATTTGACAAAAACGACATAAAAATGAGTACAGCAGTGGTAATATGTTTTGCAAGGAAATTTTGCAAAGTTTCATGCATTGTTCTTTGGCGAAATTTTGCGGAAATTTTGTTCGAAATGTCGTTGCTTTTCACATGCATATTACAATATTCAAGTTTCAGCAGAATTTTGTTCTTCAAGGGAAACTTCACTTAGAAATTTCGTGCAAAATTTTGTCTAGAAATTTTGCAAACGGCACTGAACTGTCCGCAAACATGTTTGTCATGATTTCAGAATGATAAGCTACTGTTTATTTTATTGTTTGTTTATTTTACTGTTTGTTTGTTTATTTTACTGTTTATTTTTTTACTGTTGATTTTTTTTATAATTTATGTTTATTTACATGTTTCTCAAGATGAGAAGTTTTATGATCTGGCGGTCAAGAAATAACAGCTCAGTTAGTAGTTAACTTTTGACCAAAGTAGCAGTAAATTAGAACTTTATTCTTTTTTACCAGTAATATATAAAGTTTGAGGTCAGTGCCATCATTTCATGCACTGAAATCTACCTACCGCAGTCACGCCTATATCTCACAATGAATTACAACACGTGCATTTCATAACATACTGGCAAGAAGAGCTGAATCCAGTGCTTGTACGACTTTGTTTCGTCCCAATATTACAATACCAGCATTTCTTTCTAAGCAAAAGGTTTGCTTGCTTCTGTAAGCGAATCTCATTGTTTTCTTTAATATTGATAACTGAATGTCCAACTGAGAAACTTTGACTCCTGAATGACAAAGAAATAAGACATGTATACATTGTTGATCGATGCAATTGGTTTGTTTTTATAAATTGCATGTGATGGACTTCTGAATAGACACTCAAATTATTTGGTATAATTTCAATTCCTGCAGATCATGATTCGTATGGCACTGACTATTCCTCCAGCCGAAGTTCTGCATGCTCGCACGCACCTCTTCATATGACAACAGATGTTACGAAATTAACCAGAAAGTGTCCCATGGGACCTGTGCCAACTAGCGTGTAGCAGGTCAACCAAAATTTGTATAGACTCGAGACTGACTCTATTCATGACTCCATATCAGTGGTTAAGCTACTACGATGAACTCCAGGTACATTTTGAATGACAACAGTGAAAACGCGAAATGGATACTTCATACACATGTAGTTCAAGCAGAATAATATTGATGCACGTGGACCGTCATCATTTTTGTCATCAGCTCATGTTCTTGCAAGGGACTGATAGCAAAACGTAGAAGGATTGCCCTTTTAAGTAGTTATAGATGCATATTTCTACAGCACTGATTTGCAGTTCAAGGTATTCAATTCCTTTATGTATCAGAGGTCATCAGAAGGAAATGTTATGATTGCTATTTTGAGTCAGTAAAAAAGCGAACCTTCGTTCTACCAAATGATCATTGCTGCACTCACTCTGACTCTGCGGTTATGCAGACAAAGTTTAGTTTCATACATGTGATTGTCGATCGGATTTTTCAAAAACAGCGAATTAAGTTTTGTTTATAGAAAGATGTTATTTACAGCAAGATTTCGTTTACAACAAGATTTCATTTACAACGAGATTTCGTTCACAGCGAAATTTTGATTATAGCAAAATTTTTATTATAGCGAAGTTTCCATTGCAAGTTAGTGATGAAGTTTCACTCATTATTTAAGAATATGCTAATGAAATGTCAGCTGAAAATTCGATCTTTCAATCTTTCGAAGAATTTTGCTGGATTTCGGCAAAACTTTGCGAAATTTTCTTGCAAAACATATTACAACTACTGTATACTGTATTCAGCAAATAGAAGTGAAATGATCACTTGGACATTTTTTCTGAAGATTGAAATTGCTCAAATTTGTCCATACTGTAGGAGCTGCAATTATCTCCTTTGAAATCATTTTAAATATGCCTGGAACATTTGATTGTCTGAGAGGGCATGGGCCAAGGATATATGTTTTCTTCTGTACACGAACAAGAGCGAGACAATATGACAAACTTGTAAACATGGTTGAAAGCACCGTACATTATAGTGGTATTCAACTATGGCCTAAGAAGTGGCTTCTATCTATCGCAGTGGAAGAGAGCAAACATTCCTCCTGTATTTATGAAAGGGAAGAAAGATGAAGTGCTCAACTTCCAGAGTGTATAAAAAATATCCCATCCCCACCCCTAGGCCTTTATCACTTGTAGCCCACTACTTATATCATCACAGAAGGTACAGTATTACAGAACTTGCAGACAAACCTAAGAAAGAGAGTGGTGTTAAAACCTGAAACTGTCTATCGAGAATGATGTAGATAGATAGAAACCATCAGAAAAAAGAGAAATATACAATATTATACAATAGTGAGAACTTATTTACAGCATTTACACATTCGAAATTAATATTTTTAAATGCTTAAGTAAATTAACCTAATATAACTTGTACTAACACTAGGATTTACAGGTAAGATCTTTAGACCCTGCGCAGGTGACCAGGAACCTGTGTAGATCTTATTAAACCATGTTATTGAAGTTTTTGATGGTAGGGCAGTCTAAATATAACTTGTCAAAGTACTGGATAAAATGGATTTGATGGGTAGACGTGGATGGAGGCTATTATATATGTTACATGCCATAGAGTTGCACCTTTAGCACTTAAACATCAAGCAATTCACTACTCCAGAACTAGAACAAAAGACTGGATCCGTCTACCCAAATGGACCCAGAAAGCAATCCTGTGAGTATTAATTTGGCGTGAAATAACAAAACAGAATTATTGGCCAGTACGAGTTGTGGTGTGATTTAGATAGTGCATTTCCTGTTTGCATTGTTTGTTAGATAGGATAAAGTAATGCACATGCCCAAAGAATGACTTGAAAAGACTCTTGATAACACACTGTGCAAAACACTAATTAGAACATTACTTTCTGGGATCGTTTGGGTAGACAGGTCAAATCCTTTTTGGAAGCTGTTGGATATAAGACCAGTGGTACCACGTGTCAGCACCCATGGACTGTCCATGGACAATCTACGGAAGTGTACAGATCGTATGGAGTGTGTGCGAAAACAATTTTATTTAAGCACATGAAAATGAGGCATATGAATCAATAATGATGGCAGATTCTTCGTTCCGAAGATCATTCGGAAGAGGTCAGCCCTAAGCGGTTCAGGCAAGCCTTGTGGCTGAGCAGGCCGATCCTAGAACTGCAAGGTCTTGAGCAGTTTGGGCACGGGAAGACTTGGTCACTGCCGG